>JAMKCH010023477.1:0-103054 GCA_023653785.1 Ophioderma brevispina
CAGGTATGTGTTTATTCAGAAAGTTTACCGTTGCTAAGATAAAATAGAATCAATTTTCCAATATGGCGGTATGAATCGCTGTGACGAGTGTAATGTTTTCGTCACAGTAATATTGCACAGTTCTAATTTTTTCGCACGTATACCATGCCATATTTGTCATGCAGCGGCTATATTGCAAGTTATTTAAACTTATTTTTTTATCTATTTTAATACATTGCAGTATGCATTTTATTGTTCCTGTCTCTTATTTTAAGATGATTGCGCAAACTACATGCATGACAAAAGACATAAATAAACAATAACATGTAGCCTGAATTGAGAAAGATCTCAGATCTTGAGCATGTTTAAATTCAATACAAGCAAAGCAAAGAAAGCAAAAAAAAAAAATGAATAAAAATTGTGTGATAAAACAAAATATAGACAAAATATGGCTATAAATATGCAAATTACTCCACATGTATTGCATATATGTATGCCTAAACACTTTTTTTTTTATCTCGATAAACTTTTGACTTTGGAAGTAAAAAGACCCGTTTGTTTTATACTTGGATAGTAGTCAAAGCACAGGATTTAATTTTACGAAATACGTGTAACTCAAATACCCAAAGGTAGCAAATATATACATGTAACTCTAAAAATGAAGACAAATATGGCTAAAATTATACAAATGTGCCATTTATTTATACTTATTGTATATTCTATTGTGCTTATTTTTATTAAGCCTTTCGGCCCGATAGAACGCCTGAGCGTTTCTTGCAAATAAATAAATACTTGAAAATACATTCAGATACTATTTTGGTATCTCAAATGTGGAACAATCAAAAAGATGAAGTTTGGTATAATTTTCACGTTTATAATGTGCTTTACAACTTCGGGCAATGCGTTTTGCCATGGAGAATGCATGTGAATTGCTATGCTGAGAGATCTAGACATGTTAGGTGACAGTTCAAAAATGAAATCCTAAAATTAATTCCGGGTTTAAAGGGTTAATTATAAACAGACTTGAGTTATAACTTACAACATAATCAGGCCTTACTTTAAAAGATTGACACACAAGGAAAAAACCCGATTGACACAAAATTCAGCCAATTTATGCAAATTAGCCTCTAATTATTTCTAACGAGTCCTTGTCTCAACATTCTCTACTTAAAAGCCACACTCTCAATTCTTTCGAAACTTTCAAAATATACTAGCAGAATAGAATCTAACATTTTCTGAGTACCAAAAAATGATTAAATTTAAAATCATATTATCAATAAATATCAATATAAATTTAAAAATAACAAAAAACATGATTCATTCATGATTCAACGTGCAATTCCTTTTAAAGGATTTTTTTATTATTAATACCCCGGGTATTAATTAGGAACTTCGACCATGGTAGGTCCGAAACAGCGTCCACCAACTCGCCAGTTTTTTGGTATTGGTAATCAGCGAAAATAAGCGTGTTCGTGCCGATTGGAAATAATTACCGGGACAGCTGTAAACTGAGCATCAATGGATACATCATTTTAATGTTACCGTAACGAACGACGAACGAACACACGAACACACTAACTAACCAAGTTTGTGGCGATTTGTAGGAGCTTGCTTCGCAGCTCAAAAACACAACCATATAATTCCAACCTATACTATACATTCAGTGTATCTTTCTCGCACTGAATTTGGCGTAAATAAAAAATATGTGGGGAAAGTTTTTTTTTCAATCAGGGATCTGGGGAGAGTAAACTGAAAGTTATTGTTTCAAACAGGGAAATTGATATATTTTGAACAAATAATGCGACAAATTTCTGAGACCACAGGAGTATACCGGACTTTCAATGTTCTTTCGTTTTTTCTATGTAGATGTCTTCATTAGATTCTTGCAAGGTGTCCATCCACACTAGCATATAAACTAACACAATAATTAATTATAAACTCAAAACAACGCATTCTTTCGATCTTTTGTGCTTTCATGTATTTCGTTCATACAGAAAATCACAACTTTGTAATAAAAGTCCGGATCCGGAAATTTTGCTTCACACAATATCCTGTGGTACTGTTATACTACACATAAATATTTACTACCTCAAAACGAAAAGTCGGTTTCATTTCAAACTTTGGAATTTAGCAATTTAAGTGACTACTTTTAGTTCTAGTTGACTTTAATACACAAAAAAATATTATCTCCTCAAAAAAGTTTGGAAACTTTTTGTTGAGTTATATCTCATTTTATTTGAAGGTTGTTTTCATAGTATTTAGTATCAGTGAAACGGTCGTTATTTTCCTAAGTTTACTAATAACCACGTAATCCATAGTCGAGTAACTCTCCTTGCAAGACAAGGAGGTCTCCAACAAAATGTGCCAAATTTGCAATTATTTGTCTCCAATAGAACAATCAGTTGCATCAGTTTGGCACATTTTGTTTGAAACCTACCTGTAATCAAAGGAGTGGTACTCAGCCATGGAATAAGTGATTGTTACAAATTAGGTGTCATTATAAAGAGAAAAGAATGACCTTTTCACTGATATTCAACACTATGAAAACAATCTTCAAATAAAATGAGATGTACTCAACAAAAGACGTTTCCAAACTTTTCTTGAGGAGTTTATATTTCGAAATCTCGAGTCAGCCTTTAATACAGCAAATTAAAAAAAATCCGAAAGCTTCAAATCACGGTCGGTCAGTCCCGTGCAGAACAGAGCTTTACCGTTATTAACTTTTCTTAACAACATACATGACATATGTCGTTGGTTTTTAAAATTGAGGTTGCTATTATAATTCTTTTCGATACAAATACAGCTAGCAATTATGTCTATTTACGATTTAATTAAACCTCCAACTTTAATTAAGGTCATATTTTGGTGAGAGTTCATCAATACCATCTGTCTTCCGCGGACTAAACGGTGGATGCATCGAAATCACTGGGCCTAGAGTCTGATAGCTATCTTTCATAAGTAGCTACAGTGTGTCCCAAAACAACCGGAACACTTTACGCCAGGCGCCATAAGTTTTTAATTTGTTGTAATGCAAGAAGGGGCAGTTTGCTAATATCCCTGAAAATTTCATAACGATAGAGTCAATAGTTTTTACGATATGTCTCCAGCAATCAGGTAACCCGCAGGACCCATTTTACCACTATGATGAGCTGGTAACCACAAGGGAGGCACAGAAGAACAGAACAGAATGGCAACTGCAGACAGTTTTGATTAAAATTAACATTGCCCATATTTTTTGCAGAACAACTTCTACTGGATCAAATAACTGCATTTGCATAATAATTATTCAACTGATAAACATTAATTTATTTGGTGATAGAATACCTTGCAAGACGATATAAGATAAAACTATGACTAAGTAATCGAGAAACTTACGTAAATTATAAATGCGTTGGGTTGAAACTTGCTTGTTACATTCTGAATTTAATGAATTCTGAAAGGTATGTTTAAAACATGTTTTCAACACAAAACTAAATGACAAATCTGTATACTCATTCTGTCATTCAATTTTGGGTTAACATAACTCTTTGTGTACTGTCACAAAACTATGATTGATTAGCTCAAATCCAATATTGAGGTGTCTGTTGGTCAAATACAAATACTGTATTCCCAATTTCATAAATGCACATTTATTAGCTGTTATTACCAATGTAAAAATTCATACGTTAAAATTTGTTGCAGCACCAGTCATTAAAAACAGTAAAAACAGTAAAATGGTGGTTGGATTTAGATTCATATTGATTGTTCTGTACGTATATAGTACAGTGTCATATTTTTCCTTACTAGCGCCTCAATTTGGTAAAATGGGTCCTGTAGGTTACTTGATTGCAGGGGTCACATCGTAAAAACTATTAAATCTATCGTTATGAAATTTGCAGGGATATTAGCTAACAGTCATTTTACATTAATCAAATAACAAATACGCGTTTTTTGACACATAACACATTGTATAAGTTGTTGGATCTCTGATGGCGTAATGAGCCTTCAGTGACGTGCGCAAAGGTGGGGGCGGCACATAAACCCCAGTTTTGTTTGCCAGTCGGGGAAAAGTATAGGTTTAAAGTTCAAAAGTCAGCGTGCGACAAGTAAATTTTACAAAATCATGCAAGAATTAACCCCCCCCCCCCGAAGACACTGAAAGCATATAAACAAAACATATTCAGGGGGCTTTGCCCCCTATAGCCCCATCGGGGCTTCGTTCCTGGACTCCACCACGGGCCCTAAGGCGGGTCCCTGGACCCCACCCATTTTCTGTTCGGGTTGAGAATTTTTTTGCAACACTGCCACCCATATCAAAATCCTATATAGCTACACCACTGCCTAATCTTTCGAGGATCAAGTATAATATTAATTTTGTTTCATCATGCGTATTCAGTGCATGGCGCATAACGGAATTCAGAACTGTGATGGGCATTTGCTGATATCTGCATCGGGTTCATTTTCCCCCGTCTAGAGAAATGACAAGTGTAATAGTTAACTATAATTATAATGTCTTTTTGGCGACATAATGAAAGCTGAACTTAATTATATAAACAATTGACATGATTTATGGCGTAATTAAAACCCATTTCAATTATGGAATTGCTGACAATGTAAGCTAACGTAATAAAACGTTAAAGACACTATCAGTGATTTATCCAAAAGTGTCAAAATCTATTAATTTTGCAGGAATACCTTAAAAGTGAAGCATAAGTCTGTACAATTCTCATAAGTTACTTTTTCCAACTGACGAATTTACAGAAAAGGAAGAAAACGGCAGTGTTTAAAGATAAGAATCTCCATTCAATTACGTGTTGTAGTAAGTGTCCGAACGGACAGTAATGACTAAAACTTCCGATTTTGTCCTTATTAGGTTGCTTCTGGTCCTATCATTTGCAGGGTATGTTAGGATACCTGTACTTGTTACAAACATGCAAAAACCTGATTTTTGATGATTTTTTTCGATTTTCTGATTTAGCAAATCACTGATAGTGTCTTTAAATCTGATTGATTTGGATATGCTGCGAAACGATTACTTTTGATTGAAAAAGGACCAGAAATATTAAGACATAATTATAGGATTAAAGATTAACTTATATCACCGTCTGTGGGTATTTTTACAATTGAAAGATAATCATCCTGTGCTTAGTTTGGTCTATTACAGTCCTGTGAGGAGCGTCAAGATTAGCAGGTAAGTTCAGTTACGCCTTGCTATTTATTGATGGAATTGTATACCCTTGTATATCACAATGGTTGAACTGTTTCATGTCAAATAATCAAAATTGACCTTGGATACATAAACGTACACGTCTCTTTGAAGGAAATGTTTCAAGAAACGTAAAACCATTTTTTATTTATGTCAAGGATAATCAAGGCATTAACAGCAGTTATCTAACGCTGACGGATTGGCCGCCAAGATAGCGATTAACCCCCCTTTTGAAGCTCTGCAAGTCCTGGTTTGATGCTACATGAGCAGGAAGGGTGTTCTATAAGCCTACAGAGAATGGGAGAAATGATCTGTTGTGGGAGGCCAAGTTGGACCTTGGTACAATGACACAATTTTGATATTTGTCACAGTTTTAAAGTTAATCATCAAAGACCATGTTCGGTATCAGTCCTAACTTTGTACGTTTAACACAATTTTAATTTGTTGATTTTGATCATCCTAAAGCGGTTTTCTCATTTGAACTTGAATTTTTTAAGAGATCTGTACTAAAAGAAATTTGTAAGTTTTATTACCTGAAGTATTTGAGCACTATAGTCAGGTAGAACCTTCATGTGACCGTAAGTTGAGTATGGACACAATTTTTTTGCTGAAAATGATAGATAGGGTGTTGTAGAATAAGAATCTGCCCGGGTGCCACCTGGGCATCCTTGAGCATTTTGAGAAATCCAAGATGGCGTCGCCATAATGATAATTATCTATTCAACCCTAGATTATCCAAAAACTATGGAGTTTACTAGATATACCTATAGGGTCCAAAGAACAAGTGTATGGCACTTGTAACATTAAGGCATACTTCAAATCATTCAAAATGGAAGCCAAATCCAATAATTTTAAAAATATGCCATATAACAGCAAATACCTGCGATAAAAATTAGACGAGAAGTACTTAGGTAATGTTGCTAGACCACAATTAAATGTATTCTGATACTTTTAAAATGGTAACGTGACGTCAATCAATATGGCAGCCAACAACGGGAACATCTTCAAAAAATACTTGCACAAATTTATAAGTATTACAGCCTTCAAATCCGAAATCAATGTGTCGATGACATTAGAAATGTACCTTTGATCTAACCAATGTACAACATACATTTCAATTGTTTTAAATGCGCCAAAATGCAAATAAAACGAATATGGTGCAAAGTTGTCAAAAAAACCATAGGAATTACATTTTTCCCATTTGACCCATTTTATTTATCCGGATTACCTGGTATCACTTGGTTATGATCATAGGTACATTTCTATTGTTTGATTGACACAATAATTTATACTTAAGGTAATATTAGACTTTGGTCAAGTATTTTTGAAGATATCACGTTTTTGGCTCGTGCTTATGCATATTGATTGACGTCATGGTACAACGTTAAAAGTATCAGAAAATAATTTTTGTGTTCTACAACATAATATAGTATTCATGTTTATTTTTTACGCAGGTATTTGCTGTTATATGGAATATATTAAAATTATTAGATTTGGCTTCCATTTTGAATTTTGAGTATGAACTCAGTGTTACAAGTGCCAGCATTTGTTCATTGGGTCCGATAGTATATCTAGTAACTCCATAGTTTGATAATATAGGGTTGAATAGATAATTATCATTTACTGGGGCGACGCCATCTTGGATTTCTCAAAATGCTCAAGGATGCCCATGGGCACCCGGCAGATCTTATTCTACACCACCCTTTACGATCATTTTCAGCCGAAAAATGTTGTGTCCATACTCAATTTACGGTCAGGCCATAAGTTGGACCATGGCTACCTGACTACTAGTACTTACAGATTTCTTGATGTAAATCCAGATTCAGATCCAAAATCAAATAACAAATTTAACATTCTGTTTTGAAAATACACAGTTACGTTTGACAAGAAAATGGCGTATCTTTAATGTAATTCGGGATAAAATAAATTGCTATCCCATTCAAACCTATGCACTGTAAAAAATAACCGTAATTTTATCAGACCCTGTAATGGGTTTAACCGTAATTGCGAGAAGAAAACCACGGAAAAATGATTATACGGGTAATGCAAAGTAAATTCTCTGATTTACGGGCAATTGACCGTTATTGGACGGATTTATTGCATTTTACCTGAAAATTTGCTGTCGGGAGATGTTATTTTTGTCCTCAAATTACGGGGCATTGGCTTACAGTAAATTTTCTGGTTAAATTACCTTGAATTAACGACCAATTGCCCGTAACTATGGGAATTAACGGGGTTTTGCCCGTAAACATTTTCCGTAGTTTTCGTGTCGCAATTATACGGATAATTACACATTTAACCATAATTTACGGGATCCGTCATATTTTACAGTTAATACATAGATTTCTTTTGATTATATTTCGTGCAGAAATTACAGGGTGTCTCAAAAAAATTGTGCTGTGATCATCAGGACTTGCGCCCTCTTTAGAATCACTCAACCGTGGAATTTTTGTAGTCAGCATGTAGCATAGTCAGTTATCCTCTTTTCCTACAAAAATTAGAAACTTCCACGAACAACTTATGCAAATATCGGCAATTATGTAAGATCATGCTTTTTCAACTTCCGCCAATGGGATTTACACAGTTAAGGAGTGAAGGGAGAAAACTTGGGCTGAGCATTTAGCCAGCTCCCTTACCATAAATTGTATACTACATAAACTATGCATAGTGAGTCCTTGCGACAAGATAAACTATTTTGGTATGCTTTCAGCAAAATTGGAGCATTGTTATATTTTTTTTTTTTTTTTTTTTCCCCCCCCCCCCCCCCCCGAGTTAATAGCCTTGTCAATGAGAAGTGGCCTAAGGTTTAACATTAACAACACAGTAAGTGAATGGGAACATAAACATGACGCATTTTACATAGCTTTACCCCTGGATGATCTCATTTTTATATTATTTTACATGTTGGCCTGATTTCCACCAAGATGTAGTTGAATCGGACAAAGTAAAAAACAAATATGCAAATGAAATGACAAATGAAAATCTTTGTACCAATTATGATACAGGGTGTCTCAAAAAAATTGTGCTGTGATCATCAGGACTTGCGCCCTCTTTAGAATCACTCAACCGTGGAATTTTTGTAGTCAGCATGTAGCATAGTCAGTTATCCTCTTTTCCTACAAAAATTAGAAACTTCCAACAACAACTTATGCAAATATCGGCAATTATGTAAGATCATGCTTTTTCAACTTTCTGCCAATGGGATTTACACAGTTAAGGAGTGAAGAGAAAAACTTGGCTGAGCATTTAGCCAGCTCCCTTACCATAAATTGTATACTACAATAAACATATGCATAGTTGAGTCCTGCGACACGATAAACTATTTTGGTATGCCTTTCAGCAAAATTGGAGCATTGTTATAGTTGAGCAATCGTCCCATACTTGCAGAATTTTATTTGGGTGTTTGTGAAATATTGAAAGTTGGGACATTTTCGGGGGCGGGTTCTCCGCTGTGTAGATATTTGCGGTAACCAGTGGACCTATCCTCTCCCAAATTGCCTTTATTGGGCTTTTTCATGTTCATCATCGAAGAAAAACTTTTTTGTCAAATTTCATCTAACTAGCTTAAATTTAGACATTTTTCAAGAAACCAGTAAAAAAAATGCAAAGTTTTCCGGGAATCAAATGGCTGTGAAGCAGCCCAAAAAGAAAAAAAAAATACGTAAGAGCCTGCCTAGATTGACTTTCATGACCCCTACTTCACTTAAGCTATCCTGGCAGAGTAATCCCTATTGAAGACGCCTCTTTCCCCGAGTTGTACCAGCAACTACAACTTTGGGGAAAGACACTGCGCTCCTAGAGATTCCTTTACACACCTGGCTTCACAAAAAAGCATGATGGACATTCTTGAGGAGTAGATGAAGTGGTATCGGGGTCGTTTCTGTGAACTTTGGATCATACGTGCCCCCCCCCCTCATAGGGCATTAATTGAAGAATGCTTTTATTTTTTAGGAAAAAAAGCATTCTGGATTGATTGCCTGGTATAAGATTGCATAAACTGATTCTTTAATGTGATGCTCTCGTACGATTTGTAGGTTAGCATGTTTAGAGACCTATAAGTAAAATTCTCAGCCTAATTTTCTCCTCTCACTCTTAACTGTGTAAAGTCCCATTGGCAGAAATTGAAATGAACATGATGTTGCATACCTGCCGATATTTGCATAAGGTGTTGATGGAAGTTTCTAATTTTTGCAAGGAAAGATGCTCCATGCTGGCGACAAAATTTCCACGGTTGAGTGATCAAAGAGGGCGCAAGTCCTTATAATCATCTTCACAATTTTTGAGACACCTTGTATATGAAACGAACAACCGACAATGGTGGAATGCCATCGTTTTTGATAATGTGTGATTTGACACGGAAATTAGCACTGAATATTGAATGACTCCAAAATATTTACATTGTTTTTGGATTTGTTTTATTTGGATCTTTCCAATGTATTAGAGCACACGCAAGTTCAAATCAAGGTTGGTGGTTTTGTACTTTTGTCTCAATACACCTTCTGAATAGTTCTCGTAATGATCTACAACCGATTCCGTGCAATTTGAGAGAAATTCGTATCCTTAAAAATCTCCTCTTTGTCACTTTAATCGTATTTTCATACATCCAAGACCAATATTGACCAAGCTATGACAAAAAACATGCCAATACATTGTAAATATTCAACTTCGGAAAAACAGTTCCATATGTACCCCCCAGTTAAAATTCGCAGGAACAAAATTTTTTTTAATGTGGCCTTACACTAACATGACTACAAATACCCGAACCCGAAGGCAAAGTAAAAAAAAAAAAAGAATGCAAGAATTATGTAGAACTTCGAGGGGATACATATCGTCATGTGAGTGGCAACATGGTCGATGTAAACAGTTGCCATGTGATATATCGCGTGCTACCATCTATTTAGGTTAAGCTCTACATAGAATGGCACTTGAATGGGTCTTGACTAAGATATACACAAGTGTTAATGTACTTGCCGTCTTTAACAGTATGATTACAAACTAATCTTTAATAGCCATTGTTCACTTAATAACATAATACGTTTTATGAAGCCCATCGAAAGAAAACGAATTTACCCCCTTGCAGAATAATGGTTGCTTCCTTCATGTTTACTGTTCGCTAGAGGCCTTCGCTTTTGCCATTGACGTTTGTTTTATTTTATTATTTTATTTATTTGGACTACCACTTATTACAACAGTGGCACTCAAACCCCAAGGGTGGTGCGTCCGCAATCCATACAAAAACATACCAACACAAAACCATCAGAAATCAAAAGCAGAAAGTGAGATACCAATTATACCAAACTAAGGGCAAAGCAATTGATCAACGCTGATACCCTCCCGATTTTTGACGTCAAAATTGTGTCCCCTACCATGAAGGAATGCACACATGATGTCAA
This sequence comes from Ophioderma brevispina, assembly GCA_023653785.1. Classification (NCBI taxonomy): domain Eukaryota; kingdom Metazoa; phylum Echinodermata; class Ophiuroidea; order Amphilepidida; family Ophiodermatidae; genus Ophioderma; species Ophioderma brevispina. Next base: position 10,558 of record JAMKCH010023477.1, read on the forward strand.
CATGAGATGTACCACTTTCGTGACTCAGAGCCCTTCCATACCCCGGTTGGAATGAAATGAGTTCAAAATAAACAAATAACACAAATACCGCAACGAAGAAAGTAAGGAATGACTAGTTAGGCCTAATAATATCGGACCTCAATTTCCACGGCAACGCTTTAATATGATTTAAAACAAGTATCAAATTAGAGTAATACTATTAACATTCTTTATATACAAAGTATCCTGAGTGGCTCCCAACGTGAGCTGGTATTTACATCTAATTGCCGGTATAAAGAGCTCCTCTGCTAGAGTATTCATTTGCAATAAGGTGGTTCTCCCCTTTGCTATATTTCTTCAGATCTAATAGGATTAGGCAAAACCTGTGAACAAGAATGTCTACCATCTCATACCTGAGGTACATAGGGTGCACGTACCATCATTATCTGTCGACCATTGTATAATTTCTGCGGTTGAGGCGAAGCTTTTGAGCGCAGTTTAACTTTAAGGCTTGCGCCGTAGAAGTCAGTTTGGTCCAAAAGATAACTTTCTAAACTTGGGCGATCTTTACTGGTTATCTAATCAGCAAGTGAAGACTTAGAACAGGCCTCTTCACTACCCATGCAAAGCTGAGATATTCTCAGAGTGAGCTTGATTGAATTAGCCGCAGATGGATCCCCAAAATTGGGGGATTCCCCGGTTTCGCGCCTCCAAAAATTCACTTAGGGCTAAATCGCAATTGCAAGAGGCATGTGAGTGCAGTCCAAAAATTTGAAACGCAACTTGTCGAAATCACAATCACACTGAGCATAGTGAGTAAGATGAGCTTGGGCCACCGAATGCATTTCATATCAATTGACCCTAGGAGGTATTTAAGCCTTGGGATATTATCAATGAGGAAGGGTAGTCCAACCAAGAATCGCCATAAATGCAGCCCGCGGCGTAGGTTTCCGCGAGACCTTCAGAATATGTCGCGCCATTTGTAACTGGAGATTTTCAATTCTGTTCTGATCTGACTGGCTATTACAAGTCCACACAGCGCATGCATAATTGATTGACGGAAGCGCAATCCCTCCACAGGAAATGGTCCCCTTAATAGACCCGGTTAAAACATCGGCACAGTTAGCAAAATGGACTTAATATAATCAATTAATCTTTCCCTTCTTAACAACCTCATCAATATGAAGTGTATCGGAGAGATTGCGAGAAATATTAAACCTAGTATTTCTAGGAATCAGCTTCCGAAATTAAATTGTCCCCAAGTTTCCACAATTTATTGTTGTCAATTCTCTGGCTTGTAATTAGGACTTTGGACTTATCGTGATTAAAACTCAACTTCCACTTTCATTGGCAAAATCGGCAGCTAAGTTTACATACTATTAAGTTTCATTTTCGTCATTAGGCCAGTAAAACAACGTCATCTGCCAAAAGAGGCTCCCACACAAACATTATGATTCTAACGCCGATATCGTGAGCCTTGAGTAATTTGGTGAATTCGTTGATAAAAATAGAAAATATAACCGGCGACAGGACCAACCTTGTTTCACCCCGCAGAACTTCGAAAAATCCGTATTAATGTTCCCAAATTTAACCTGCGCTTTGACATTATCATAGAGTGCATCCACCAATCTCCAAATTCTACCTCTTAACCCGTTTGTTATGCAAATTGTTGTGCTCGATTTCTTGTTTGGCTTTATCCATCGGCTTTCATCGTTGCAATTACGCTATCTGATCCCCAGGCCGTGTGGACGTGTTTTTCATTTGGCCAAACTGTTGTTCATTTCACTGACTTGCCACTTAACGTTTTCATTTCACTGACGCTTCAGTGTGGACGTGGTTTAGGACAAATATTCATTTGCCAAGAACCGTTGTTCATTTCTCCGGTTGCTTTATTTTTTCAACATTGAATCAGATTGCGGTTTGCGTGTAACGGGATTCGTTTGTGTTTGGTAACTTCTGCGTTTAATACTTCATGATGATGGTAGCAGGCGTTAATTTAAGCTAAACCTTTAATCAAAAATGGTAACCGTTTTCGCCGAACCCATTGTTTTCAGACTGGTAACCGACCTGGAGTGATGTGTAGTCCGTATTTCCCAATGGTTCAATCTATAAGCAGTACAACTGGGTCTTTCACAGGTGTGTTTTCTACTCGTACACGTTGGATACACAGTCGGCTAATCTTCAAAGCACGGGCGATCAGTATTTTCTTAAAACGACGACCCATTTCTTGCATCCATGAAGAAATCCTGTTATGAATTCATTCTTGTGCCCAGGCCTAAAATTGCCGTGTAATCCATGTTGATGGTTAAACACAAGTTTAATTGCCAGTTTTATTCAAGCTAGTACGTCATTTCCGTTAGGTTGCAAGGATGATTTTCAGGGGCAAACATCATCATGTTTGGGTCGACAGGTTTCTAAGAGTGCTTGTGCAACTCAGTGTATATCGCCTAAAAGATTCGCGAAACATCTAGCTCTTCTAGGCAACCTTTACATGCATGCGGCTGGTTTTTGTCCGTGTCTCTGGATCACTCATGACATCTCTCTTGCAAGGATAGGAAGTCGACGGGGAGCCCTTCAAGATAAATGACTATTTAGGTGAACTCTCCGATGTTAATAAGACTATTATAGGTGAGCTCTTCGATGGTAATAGGACTATTTTAGGTGTTGAAATTTGGTGTCTATTCTGTGTCCAAAATGTACAACTCGAGCTCTACTGTGCCATTCGTCGCCTCGTCCCACGGTGCTCTTAATTTCTCAAAGGTCAGTGTTTTTCTAACTGTATCCGTATAACCCTCCGGAATGTTGCAATATTGGTTCACTGTTAAAGTTTTGACATTTCCCTGGTCCCGTATGTCCATGCCTAATCTCCAAAACCTAATTTTACGAGGCGTTCAATTTTTGGCGTATGTTGATCTCTACATTTTGCATTAAACATTTTAGGGACTTAGGTTTGTTTTGTAATATCCTACACTGCAAAAACGACCAAGTCTCAGCCTGTCATTCCCCCTTTAATAGTTCATTGATTTTGGTTACCATACTGGCAGGTGATTATCAGGCATCCATTGACCATTATTTGTCACTTTTGTAGGTATTTAACTGTCTTTAATGTATGTGCAGTTTAATGTCAAGGTAATTACGCCAATATGTGCTATTAACTTCCTTACATAGTCAGATAGGCTTCTTTATTTGCTTAGGTTTACTGCATTAGCACATTCATCTTCAATTCACGCGTAAAGTTACTTAGGTTCACGTAACTTATCACCATTCAAATGTTAATCGATATTTTCTGTTAGTCAATAAAGCTGTGAAATCCATTTAGCGAGGCTAATACGACTATGGGTAATTACCATTTTAATGTGTCGCTAAGTGCTGAATTGTGGTACAAGCATCAATACGTATACTAAACGGTGACGTTCGTTGTATCTGAGAAATACAACAAGTGTGAAAGTAAAGTGGCCTCGCTTATACACGTTTTTTCCACCTTTAAAATGTTTTATCATTACGGTTCGCTGCAGGTGCCTTTCAATTTCTTACCATTTCAATTCCAGGTTTAAATGCTGTAAGCCGGAAGTCCTTGGTACTTTCAGCATTGTTTTTTATGAGTGTTGTAAGAGGTTAGGTTAGACGTTTTATGCTTAGAGACATATTGTGAGCAGTTTGATTTGTTTCAGAATCAATGTGTAGAATCAGTTAATGCTTTTACTCAAGAGGTGTTCTAATAGGCCCTATGCAATACGACGCACACTTTGGCGCTTAACATAAAATATCCCTTACCATACCGTGGTCTTACCAAGTAATTGCACGTCTCCGGTACGAACTGGCATCTTAGATGTCAATATCTGGTGCTTGTATTGTGTCATGTATTTCTGCGTTTACCTACAGTATGGCGGCTTGTGTCATAGTCTATTTGTGCAGTGTGTTTTTGTGATGCGACATAAATACTAATTAATGTCGCTATTCGATAAACGATGGCTTTATTGTACTTCTGTGCTTTTAAATTTAATTTTGCTTTTATCATCTTGCGTTTGATGTATTAAAGGGTCGTTGTCGGCTCAGCCATTTGTGTTCACGTTTTTACTCTTTTCGGGGGGGGGGTGCCCCATATTATGTTTTTTAGTCGACTGTCTTTTAGCATCAGCCATCTCCGAAGTTATTTATGCGACATCAAGTGTATCGTTTATCTTCTGAAGTGACTTCTATGTTAATTGATCGCCTTTAAAATAACCATGTATTTTTACATAAGTGCTGGTTGGGATGCAATGAAAATTGTGGTCAATAAAGATACAAGGTACATGTGGCTGGGCAGGTTGAATAGGTCATGTAAAATATTAATATCAAATTTGTTTTCCAGATCTTACATTTTTTCACATTCATGTCCTTTTGGTTTTTAATTTGCAAATTGCATATTGTTTAATTCACCAGAGTTGGTACCATTTCGGTCAGAATATAAAAAATTATTTTGCTGTATTTGAGTGTGCTGGGATATTTGTAGCATTATGCGTGCGTAATCGGATTCTGATGAGGAGATTCTCTAATATTGACATGCGGGTCGTGATTTTCCATTAAGAAACAACGTAGTGCGTGTTTGGCTCCATATGACCGTTATGCATATCCTTAACAAGAAACAAGTGGGCATTTTAACTGAATTATCTTGTCCTTCATTTTAGTGTTCGTCCGCAAAATGCAGAAGGCAACATAGGGATTACGTTGCGTCCGTATGTTTGTGTAGAACTGAAATTATGTTTACTTTACAGGATCCCATGGGCCGCGATCGCTATGCCTCGTCCCCAGGACCCCAGTTTTTTACCGAGGTGGTCGTAAATTTTGTATCATGAAGCTCCTATTTTACTCCATTTACCTGTTGAAATCGTAGGGCAAAAGATGTTTGGTTTGCCTTTTTGTGCAAAATAGCCCCTTTTGGGTCGGCCATATTTATTTAACCCAGTACTCTATGGGGCTATAATTCCGCATTTCAGCTCTCACATCAAAACGGCCTGAAATATCGGCGCGATAATTTACAGATGGGGTTTTGGGTGAGGCTCTTCTATCCATCAAGATGAAAACTGTTATTATCTTAATTCGGGCCATCCTCCTTTAATTTTAGTCGTCCGCAGGAAAGTTAACACTCATATCTCAAAGTGTTTACGCTTTTGATCTCACCAATTTCACAATAATTTGCGAAATTTCAAGCACTTTTTTTAGCTCTTATAATGTATGGCAATTTCTATATTATATTAAGTAAACAGTGTTTTCTCGAGTAAATTGCTGTTATCTCTAAAGTGAATTTTAACAGTCTGTCCTTGTGGTGTCCAAGTTTTCTCAAAAACGGTTTATCTTAGTGAGATGGGAGTAAAATTTATTAATACACTAATTGGACTCTGCATAATTTAAAGGGGGTTCAGTAGTCAAGAAGGAAAAAAAAAAAAATATTTTTGCCATTGTTTACAAGTCGTCCCAAAGTGTTTTTTGTCAGGGATTATGCAGTTTTTAATCAATATGAAAAGATTCGTGTGTTGAATGTTTACCCTGTATAAAAAATTTTTTAAATGGGAAAGGAAGTGTTGGTAAGCAGAGACATTTGCTTGAAGATGGATTATGCCTTGTGCAGGTGAATGTGATGATTTACTATAATATACATACATTGTAGCTTCGATGAAGGGCAAATTTAAGACCAGTTAATGTGTTTTGTCTAGTTGGGATCTATTGTTGACGAAGTCTATTTCAGGCCCATTCACTGTGATCTACATATTTTATATTGCTTTTATTGTCTTGATTTATCCTGTGTTTACAACGTAATTGAATCTTGACAGGTATTTCTTGAGAGATCCCCGCTGTGTCATAGAATAAAATTTTAATACAGTTGTCTAATGTAAGCTGTTTTTAATTTCACTTTAAGTTCTTGCTCGGCTTGTTTTGTTTATATTACTGTTATGATGCGAAAATTCTAATTCTTTCGGTCAGGTTACAGGGTACCACCTTCCAACAATTCGGTGACATCGCTCTTTGTTGCCCATGGGCACTAACTACCTCGTTATGGCCGGTATTTAGTTGTTTTCCTAGAGGCAAATTTTAAGCGCTTAAGACATTCGCTTCCCCTATACATGATATTTTTTGTGGTCAGATTGCCCCCTCGCCATTTCTATCAAGTAAAAAAAATAATAATTACAAATGCGGCATAGATGCACATCATCATTATCATAGGTCATGAGGTGTGTTGTGATGGTACACGTATGCGTCATGCAAATTCTCATATTTTCACCCCTGCTTGAATAGTTATTTCAAATTTGACGGGCTCCACCTCCCCCCTCTGCTTTATGCAAATGCATTTTCTTTCTGGCGGCGGTTTTTTGTCAATTCAGGCCGTTTATTTTTGCACCCCTGGTATTTATAGGGTATTTGGCAATTCGCAGTTTTGCCTTTTCACGGCGGGGGGGGGGATAGCAAGTTTCCTCCCGCAAAACTTGGTTGGCGGTTTTTGTATTTTCTGAATATTTTCATACATTCCTTAGCCCAAATAAAGAGGTCTGTTCTGCCCAGAGTAATTAAACTGCATGTACTGCGCTATTTCATAGTTAGCAAAGTCCTTTCTACAGGTATTTTACTTGATGAAAATTCCCTAGGTGAATTCACTCCATGATTGAATCGACAAGTTTATAATTAAAGCTCCTTCGTCCCAGAGTTAATTCTTCCATGTGTACGATAAATATTGGTATAAACGTCACTTGCGTATTGTTACTTGTGTTTTCCACATGTTTAAACTGCTTGGGAAGAACAGAATATGACTAGATTTCGTTAAAAATTGCTTCTCGTAAAGTAACATTAGGGATATTTTGCCCCGGTTAATTCTACTGAAGGAGGGGGGTAATATGGTATTGAATTTTGGTTAGCAATTCATGTTACTCCCTGCTGAGAGTAAGACCTGTTGTTGTTTTCTGCTATGTATGCGTGTTGTAATTCCTTCCTCCACTGATGGCTGTCTGGGCGGGGCTAAGGGCGTTTACCTAGTTTGGAAACTCAAATTTAAGCGGAAATTTGCTCAAATTTAGCCTCTCTTGTTATTGCTACATTCTTCTTCTACACGATGGTCGTCTGGGGGGGGGGGGGCTAGGACCAATTGATTCCGGTTTTGAGTTGCATATATTCAGTTTTGCTCGCTTGTTATTTGGCTAACCTTCACTTTGAGCTCAGTAAATAAACGTCCACACGCTTGACAGATTTGCGCACCCAAAATTGCCGCCTCTTTGTCTTTATTCTGTCTGGGGGTACTATTGTCGTTTCTATTGTTCATGTTATCTATTAATATGCGTCATGAGTCTGCCTTATTTAGGTTTATATTGCCTTCAATCCCACATGCCCAACAATTTCCTCGCTGCTCTAGTGGTAAAGAAGCCCCTTAATTTCTGCTGTCGCAGGTTCGAATCCCCACTCTGATCGATTTGGAGAAATTAATTGTGTTTCGAACAATAAATACGCTATATTTACTTTCACCATTAAAAGTTAACTACGGAAAAAAATATCGCGGGCAGGGAGGCTTTTTTCACTCATTGAATATGCCATCACGGGTTATTAAATGAATAACTCTATGAAGATGGCAGACATGATGGGGTAAATCCAAAGAGGTTCTATATAGATAGAGATGCAAAACGTTACGTAGTCTTTAGAAATTCACCGTCCTCGCATGTTTTCCGACGCACAAAGCAAAACCTAGAGTACCACAATAGAATCATGGCGCCTCCGCTTCTTCCCATACTGGTGGGTGCCGCTGTTGCATAACACGAATCGGTATTGATCCAAATTAATGTATTTGTTAGAGGTGGCCAGGTGTGAAAATAGTGTAAGCCTGTAATCATTGTGCTCAGAATACTCTTTTTTCTCATAATGCCATGCGCGCTTAGGGAAAAATGTATCATTTGAGGCGGTTTATTTAATCAAGACGACTGATGTGTCCTTTCATTCGTTGTGTGGCCATCTGGTATGACACATTTTACCACCTCAATAGCAAATCCCAACATCCAACAACTGATATTTGGCGGATTGTTTGTTATCGAATTTACATTAGTGTGTATACAACAACCCAAACTGATAATTATTCGTGCAATATGCAAATGTCAGCGCCCATCACGGACTACTGGTGTTGAATGCGTTTCACCCCCTTGGGTAAATCATTCTTACTGACTGAATAACGTGCAATTATATTTAGGCTTTTCTGTTATATCATATACCACGCATATGGATTATGCAGGAGCGATCCGAGCCTTCCAGGAGCAATCCAGGAATTGTCACCAGTGGTAGGCAATACACGAATACACGACGCAGGAGCTGTTCCGAGTCCATCCGGTGGAGAATTTTTTTTTTATAGTGTTCCGGACTCATAGTCCACCTACAACGGTAAAGAACTCGATTCAGTTGATTCGGTTTATTCCGTTGTCGTCTATGGAGGCCGGACTATGCCTCTCGGCGGACCTTATACCGGTGTGAAAGCAGATATAGTCCGGTAGGAGCCATAGTCCGGAGCTCCATAGACGATAACGGAAAAAGCGTGAAACTAATGTTGCGTAAAGAGTCAACTGAATCGATTGCCCTATTGTTCACCATTGTTCCCGGACTATGAGCACGCCGGACAATGGTTACTTCTACACCGGCATCGAGATTGAATGGAGATTTGCCGCGTACGCATATCATCATAGTGGATCACGAATGCTCCTTTATTTTGTTAACCTCGAGCATTTTCGAAGTACAAATTGCGTCCTTAGGTTTATTTATTCTTATCATTTGCACTATTAGGCCAAAGGAAAAAAAAGTTTGTCTCATATAGGGCCTACTTTAGGTACACGCTAAAACACTGGGGTCATTTTACAAGGGTAGTTGTTAAATGTGCACACTACTGCACATAAACGAAAAGGGTTAATTTTGATCTTTTTGTGGCCAAAATTTGACAACTTTCGGAGTAGTGTGCAAAGTTGGCCACTACCCCGGTAAATGACCCCGAAAATGTATGTAAAAAGCTATTTTTAAAAAGAAACTAAGGAAAACGATATGTGGAAATCAGAAATTCTTTTTTATTTTTTTTCTTTATTTCCTGACAACTTGAGTTCATCGAATAGGGTTATGCGGCAAAACTGTGGTGCAGAGAATATATATGATTATTAATTAAATCTATTTCAACGGCATTTTGTCTGTGGGTTCATGTGGGCGTGTTAATGTCGGTGGTTGTCTATGAGGATGTAAAGTTTGCGTTTGGTCATCGTTGGCCACTCATAATTAATAACTCGTTACTCTTTTCACTTATTTGCTCCCTTATGACAGAATGACTACTTTTCCAGTGTGTAGTCTCCTTCTTCTCTGTTCTTTCTTTTGTATGGTGCATACCAGAGTAGCTTTTGAAGATGAAGTCCAACAGCCTGACGTCAGGTACCCTCACCAGCAAAACCCAGAAGAATTACAGGTATTCAAGTTATTCTCAATTTACCGTAACGGGAGGAATTTTTACCATTACATTAATCCATCATAAGGATAATCTATATTCATTAATAATCAAAACAAAACATTGTAGTTTAAAGCTTCAAAACGGTCAACTCACATGACTACGGTGCTTTAGGTTATACATACCAATAACTCATACACAGTAGTCTGTGTAAAAAGTGAAAACTTTGGGCATGGTTTCTTTCACATTTCTTCTCACAGAAGAATACAAGCCTAAATTCACCAAATGACCAGATTTTAGTTAGGAATCACAAAACATAGACTATATGGAAATGCCCAACACGAGATGCTCTAGATTTCACACCAGTAAATAACATGAGAAACATAGGTAAGTCCAGCCCCACTGCAAATGATGTTTTTCCAACCCCACTGCAAATGATGTTTTTTGCGGACCCTCGCCTAAGTGTACCCTAAAATCTGAGAGAAATGGCGAGATCTGGGTTGCAATCATGGTTGCTATGAATATTAGGTATAGAATCTGTAGAATATAAAAAATGGGGCCATTAATACTTTTATTTTGATCTGAGAGACACATTTTACCCGTATTCTTACAGGGAACACCTGATTGAAAAAGTGCTCTGACCTCCATGGTTCCACGGTGCATGCTAGTCTTCACGGTCCAGTAGCTCGAAAATTTTGGGGATAAGTACCCTAATTTCATGATTGATCAGGTAGGGGATATGATATGATGATCTTCAAGCAGAATATTAGCTTTAAGGTCGAAGATGTTCTAATGAGGAGAAAATGCCGTTTTCACCTCGCCCATTTTGTACAGGAAAGAATAGGACTTGGTGTTAAACCGCTATGGTCGGTATGACTGATATTGAGCCAATAATCGAGGTGAAATTGATGAGGGCGGAGTAAATTGTATCAATTTTGCTGTCCAAGTGCTATTTTAATTTGAGAACACATACCAGTCTACCATGTCAATCATGAAATTACACAACTTTCTTAAAGGGACATAATGGCATGAAACAAATTGACATAATGAAAAGGAAATCACTTCCACGAGTATTGATTGGGATATTTTTCATTCGTAAAAAAACAGGAAGAGTTCGGGGGGGGTGGCAGTTTGTGGCAATTTCTGGAACAGAAAGCAAGGTGTTCACATCCCTGACAGAATTTACAGCGTACCTAGCATGTTTTGCGACACAATTCAAAAGCATTCAGACCGGGATTCAGGCATTATACCTTAGGCTTGTAGTAAGATATTGATCTGGCAAGTGAAAGATGGATTAGCTGGGATAGCACATGTACAATAGCAATGGTCTGTGAGCTGATGACAACATGCTTTTCAGGTTTGGTAAATGCTGGCAGTAATGTCAGCATCCTTGTTCCAGAATTTGCCACAAACTGCCACCACCCCTGGAACTCTTCCCGTTTTTACTGTTTTTACAGAATGTAAACATCCAAATTGTTTTCAAACTCGTGGAAGTGATTTCAGTAAGGGTCTTTTTCTTTATGTCAATTTTTTCATGCCATTATGTCCCTTTAATATAACTATAGTGCATTTCAGACATTTGAAAGCAGTTCCTATACACTATGGACTCTGCTATGAACCATGACATGTTTAAGTAGTTTCATGGACCATAACCTATACATACACTAACAGGCCATTTTTTTTCTTTGCGTATCCACAATTCATATTTGTTAATGGCTTGTGGTGGTACATGGTGTCAGGATTTATTCAGCTGAGTAAGCTGATCCGGGGCCGCGTGTATCCATGATATGGAAGCTCTTAACATGGCCCGCTTTGAGGCTGGGGCGGATTGGGAACAATCAGTGGTTTTCACCCTACTCTTATTCGAAACTTGTAAAACTAGCTGCGATATACATGTACAGTTGTGCCTCTCTGTACACGGGACCGACAGCTTAACGTCCCCTTTGAAGGGAGGGATGCATTCATGATCCATTTGCCCAATTCCAAGTCAACCATTGAGGAGAGCGGTATTCTGTTTTAATCAGTAGCCGGTGTACAGATCAAATCCAGAATTGAGTACCCGAATAAGTCCCAGCAGGTCTCCTATCATGCCTATTCGAACCCGGGATATTTGTACCTGAGCCATTTTTGTAACAACACACACGAAGGGGGTTAGGGCTTAGGGAGGTGAGAGGTTGTAACCACAACCCCTTCGATAGACGAGGGTCAAAGAAAAAAGTCAATATTTGTTTCGAATTCCTCATATGATTATGATTGATGTATTTAAAACATGTATACATGAATTGTTCTTGCCGTGCATTTAAGTCTATAGACAGTATTCAATATCCAGCCATGTTGGTGGACAAGATAGACGCATTCCAGTACTACAATACATTCACCTGTCAATGATCCCTGTGCAATCACTAAACATGGATCGATTGACAGCTTAATGTATTGTAGTCCTGGAATGTATGCATCTTGTCAACCTACATGTATGGTGGCTATGAATTTCCCCCTCCTGGATTCCGCCCACACTTTCTCCTCGCTAAATTTGTTCATTAACCTTCATAGAAGACAAATTCACTGAGAAATGATGTTCTGCTCTCCACGGTCATGGAATTGCCCCAAATGACCCAACTATGTTTTAATAAATTAATTTTGAAAAGGCTTGTAATATGTAGTCATAATAATAAAAATCACAGGGTGAGCACTTTTTATATACAAATGTATACAAAATGCATCGAACGTGTGAGACTTGCTTGCTTAAATCGAGCATAAAATTTGAACGGAATGTCCTCAATTTACCTCAAACAAAAAGCATATGAAAGCTGAAAGGTTACATTTTCCTGTCATGCTATAATCTCAATTATGCTAGTAGACTCATTTTCTTCAATTTGAAAACATAGACCCCCCTTAACACCAAAACAATTTACCCTGTAGTCACAACAACTCATGAACATGTAGGTCTATTTCTTTTTCTGTACAGGATATTTCATATAAAGACATTGTAAATGATTTGGCGGGCACATCAATAGAGAAGCGTTCATCGGATTCTAACGACCCGTCACCAACAGGTACATTCTAGTGGCCGAATGGCCGTGCATTTTCTCTAACCGTATGGGAGTTACTAAACTATATTTAACGATTTCAAAAGCATAAAATGTCTCTAAAATGTGGATGAAGTCACAATTTGACAAAATGTGTGGAAGAAACCACAAAATGTTGTTTGAAGGGCAACGTGAACACTTGTCAAGCATATTTTTAATATTATCTTGCTTTAGAACCCAAGATGGCAGCCAATATGGTCGCCATCAAAGTTCGTTCAAATCTGCAAATTACGTACCCTCTGTAATATATGTAGTTATATTATCCACACATTTTGATAAAAGAACAAAAGAAACTATGAAAAATATGCCTTTGCAAATTAGAAACTCGTATATGGAATTGTTATGCATCTGTGGTGCAATACTGCAGTGCGAGTAGCACGTACCGCCCAACACTACACAATAAGTAAAAATATTGTGCAACTTGTCAAGCCAGCATCATGCAATCTTTTTAGTTTTGAAGCCATTTTAAAACTAAAACTATTTTTGTCAAGTCAGTTTCTTCTTGCATAATAATAATAATATTGGATGACTTTTTTCAGTTTATAACAGAAAATATTGTCCTCGCCAAGAAAATATCAGGCTCGTTTTCGACTCGCCCGATATTTTATCTAGGCTTGGGCGATATTTTCTGTTATCAACCTCAGTCATTCAATATTATATAATTATTGGTTTGTTAACATACAGTGGAAAAACTATAATAATGCCTTCCGTTTAATTTCCTTAAATATACAAATTGTCATATATTTGTAATGTATTGACCAACGTCTTACATTTTAAACCCGCTAAATAAAACATTGAAATATAAATATCTATTGATCAAAATATGTCTCATACTTTTATATTTTTATAATAATTATGGATGATACACAACAAAATATTTGTAGGTTTTAAATTTTTTTATGTTACAGCCGTATTGGTCACCATAAAAATTTCTCGCATGTTAAAGGTGCAACGAGAGATTTCACATAATTATCAAATGTCCGTAAAAAAATTGAAGGCTCTGATTTTTTCACTGATGTAAAACTTTCAATCATTGATTATTCATGTGATACAAAAAATGTGAAATTTCGAATTTTGTATTACCTTTGGTAATTTTCAAGTTTTAATTTGAAGATTTCATTAAAACAGAGATGCATGAGTTTCAAATAGTCAAAGAACTTATCCCACCCCAAAATTTCATTTATACTTTTGTGGTATTTGGGCGTTTTCTATGAGGAGTTCCGATAACGTTATTTGCAATTACATTAAAAGTATGCGTACATTATTTGATTGTGTACATCTTCACGTATTCACTGAATGCATTTTCCGAAACACCCAACAGATCCCAGCCCCAATCCTTCAGACTTATGTCGAGGTCTTCCAGGGAGAGACGGTAGGGATGGGCAAAATGGTATCAATGGAATCAATGGCAGAGATGGGCGAGATGGACTTGACGGCGAAGGTAAGTGTGCAATTGTTCAGTCAAGTATCGTTTGTGCATAAGAATAGTTTTCTTAAGAAATTTGATTCGATGATCGTCATATAGTATTAATAATGACTTTTCCTGAGAAAACGAAATTGAAATGCAGTGTTTAATAGCTTGGAGTTTGTTTTGTTGTTATATACTTGGAGTTTGTTTTGTTGTTATAAAACCCTTCTTTTATAACATATACGCAATTTTGAGCATTAGCGTTCACAAAATCTAAAAATCGGGGGAGCTTTTCAAAGAACGTGTTATTATTGTTTTCTCAAAGAACGTGTTATTCTTGCTTTTAACGTAGTACGTGGCAGTAAGATAGACACGCATACGATAAGTTTGTATTTGAGTGTGTAATTATTCACCGAGAATTGTCCTATGCTATTGTGCTATGCGTGTAGAGAATGTGAAGCAGACTTTGATTTCTTGATTTCATTACGTTCCCGTTCCTGCCTCAGTGTAAGCATCCGATATCCGTTGAAGAAAGGCGGGTGCTCTTACGCATATCGGACGGTTGCAGATAAAGACTTGACTAAAGCCTATCTGGTCACGAATATTTAAATCTAAATGACCGTTACTGGAAATTACACTGTTTTGCAGCGGCGATAAATGGATAATCCATGCACTAACCGACGGATTTTTCAATTCAATAATTAATACTAATATATCATTATATTACTATAGTTATTTAAGGAAGGTTTAAAGAGGTGATTTGTGATGTTACTGGGACCGACACTGCTGTAGAAAATGCACGTAGAATTCCCCTAAATTTTACTGTTTGAACTCTCAAATGTCCAAATCTAGCAGATCGTGGGCCTGCCCCAGGCATCATTAGTAGCTGACAGTGTGTGGCGCAATGCCCTTAACGTTGAACGGTCGTGGCCGAAAATCCCAAATATAGACGTCGACATTGTTTTAACTTAGTCCGAAGTCTTGACGAAAAATCCTGTTTTTTAATTGTTTACCACTCAATATTTTCTTATTCGCAAAACGGAGTTGTCGAACAACTCCACTGTAATGGCTTTTAAGAAAGGTCATAAGATATGTGGAACATGAGCTGCTATATTGAATGGAGGCTGGCCGCCATCGGCTACTTTAGGTATAACATTTGGCCTAAAATTTTGCCTGGAAAAAGTACCTGATTATGAGTCTTTGCACTACATAACCCTGTCCATGAAGGACCTTTTAACCTCATCACTGCACATTTGACTAGTACTAGCCAGAGTCCCAAACCCCTACGTAAATACATCACAGTAATCACCTTTTGTGGCTAACTGATTCAAAAATTCAATTCCAATCTCTCGTATATAAGACACAGTGAACATCTTGAAGACCCCCCCTCAATTTAGGAAGCTGCTCCTACTCACAGAGGAACTTCCCTTATGGTAAGCACCAAGTCTTTAATCATGGCATCAGCTGACATGTGAGGGTTCTCACCCATGCGAAGGCGTGACATAAACTTACAGCTCTCCAGGGAGAACAGAGTGAATATCCTCCTCCAAGAAACTCACTATGACCTGTAAATCAACAACTGATCAGATATCAAAAGACTAGTTAATGACATCGAGACCACCTCCCAGAGCCGAAGTTTTAGGAGCAGTCTCTTAGATCCAACTGCTGGGTATGATACAGTCCGACATGGAGGGTCCTCTACCTCAAGCTACTCAAAATCTTTCATAATGCCAAGCTTGACAGTTCATCATAATGCTGCTCATCCAAGACATATCTTTCATCCGGGAGACATCAAATGGCCAACGCAGTAATAGACATGAATACAATGATATTTATTAACCGGCCTTTTCCACAGGATCCAAAGCGCTGTTGCCTATTTATTAGTATTATCGCTGCCATCAGGAAATCGTCCAAATCGTCGCTTCATCTAGGCCGCAGCTGGCCAAGCGCACATTCTACCGCACTTAGATTGTAATATGCCCCAGAACAAGCTCCCAGATTTCAATGCTTGGGTAAGAGGCATTGAGATTATAAGTTCTTGCCCAGGGACACAACCGTTGGCCACACGGGGCTCGATTTTACACTGGTTTTATGATCATGAGTTCCTAGCTGCGCTTATCCGCTGCGCCACATAAGCTCTCAAAAGAAACTTCGAAACTTATCCCGCAAGGTTCGTCCTGGCACCCAGTCCTCCTTCAACATTTTACGTTCAGATATTCCAAAGGGAGATTGTTCGAGATTGGAATAGCTGCTGATTCTTTTTACTGCCTTAGCAATAGTGGAGGCAGAAAACCTAATCACTGTAGCAAAGTCTTCCCCCGATGGCACTTGGAACCTTCAGCTCTGCCCTTCACCTTGCAAATTTCGATGCGCAAAAGAAAACTTATCATCACCTCTAGTTTTTAACATCACTCAAACTGTCACACGAGCCAACACCAAAGACCTTGGGTGTCCCAATTGACCGCAGCCTTTATCAACAACCAAGGCATCGCTTGCAAGACGCAGTCTCGTGTCAATCTCCTCCGAAGGCTCCCAGGAACTGGATGGGATGCAGACACTTTTACTTACATCCACTGTTGCTTGGATTTCAACTGCTGAATACGCGGCACAGTATGAGTCACAGTGTACATTCAACAGATTTGGGTCGTCCTGAATGATGCAGGGAGACTTGTTAGTGGTTGCCTTTTGGCGACCGCCTCAAGAAATATTTTTCTAAATCTGTCTGGCATAACTCCTGCGAACCATTTGGAGGAGGAAATTTCAGACGGATCAAGCTCGCCAAGAAGTGATGAACTTGGTAGCCTAATTCCTCCACACCCACATGCTTTGGGGATCAGAGAATTCCACTGAATCCCTTTGCTACCCAATCTATGACACTGCCAGTGCAGTATATCCCTATCAATCATTCTGGATAAATGACAGATGGTCTGGAGCAATGTAACCCTCTACCTTGAACCGAAGCAGTTTGTGGTGGACAAGCCATATTTCTAGCAAGCAAAAATTGATAGAAAGACATGGGTCAACCTATACAGGCTCAAAACTGGTATTGGTCGTACAAATGTCACTTCCTCACTACGATCGGTGTAGAATTTTCACCAAACTGCGATTGCGGAGAGCAACAAATCATTAGCCACATCATAGATGGCTGTGAGGTCTACAACCCCCAAAGTAATGAATCCCAGGCCTGATCAAGCTTGACGATGAATGAAAATATAAGCTGGTTGAAGACGGATCTGCCAGTGTTGATTTGACTACCACGAACGAGGAACGTAACTCTCAAGGTAATTAATATAATATATCATTTCGTGCATGTGCCTTACATGGTAGACTACGCGGGCGGAAAGTATTTGACCACGGTTGTTAGTCGGTGTCACACAGAATGCGAAAGATTTATCTAAATTTGGTACTGCGTGAGAGACTAACGTTATTGGTCGCCCATAGAGAATGCATGTAAATGAAAAATAATCTCAAATATCTCCGAAAAACCGAAAGGGTTCTATGGATAATTGCATCAGATGTTTTATGGCTAATGTAAAAATTTTGCACCAATGAAAGAGAAAACCTATGTTGTTCGCCTGAAAAACCTGGTTTTTCAACCGAAAAACCAGGTTTTTCAACCGACAAAAACCAGGTTTTTCACTGGAAAAACCAGGTTTCTCGACATTTAAACTAGGTTTATCAAAAACCTAGCTTTTCAAATCGAAAACCTGTTTTTCGATTTGACAAACCAGGTTTATCAAATTTGAAAAGCTAGTGTTTTTGAAAAACCTATTTTCGACCGAAAAACCAGGTTTTCAGGGTTACCGATAAACTAGGTTTATCAAAAACCTAGCTTTTGAATCGAAAAACCTGGTTTTTCAAATTGAAAAAACCTGGTTTTTCAACATCCGATTTTAAGCAAAAAGTTTTCGAAAACAAGTGTTTCAATGCGAAAAACCAGGGTATCAAGTCGAAAACTAGGTTTTTCAAAAACATAGTCTTTTCGAACGTAAACCTGGTGTTTCAATTGAAAAAATCCATGGCTTTATCGATTGAAGACGATAGGTTTTGAAAAACATAGTTTATCGGGAAGAAAAAACCTGGTTTTTTTTTTTTCCCGAAAAACCGGCTTTTCAAATATGATATGCCAAGGTTTTGGAAAAACCTGGTTTTTCGATCGAAAAAACCTAGTTTTTTTTTTCAAATTTGCTATGCAAGGTTTTTGAAAAACCTGGTTTTAAGAAACTTAAGGAAAAACTGGTTTTTCGATTGAAAAAAACCAGGTTTCTAGACTGATAAACTAGGTTTTTTTCAAAAAACCTAGCATTTCAAATCGAAAAACATGGTTTTTCAAATCGAAAAATATTTTTTTTTTAAGACATTTGAAAGCAGGTTTTTCAAAAACCCTGCTTAACAAATTTTGAAAAAACTGCGCTTTTCAAATCGAAAAACCTGGTTTATCGATTCGAAAAGCTAGGTTTTTTGAGGAGAACACCTAGTGATCAGCGAGGAAACTGGTTTTTTTTTCGATCGAAAAACCTAGTTTTTCAAATGAAAAACCTGGTTTTTTTTTTTCAAATCGAAAAACCCGGTTTTTCAAAAACCCTTCATATCACCTTTGAAAACCTGGTTTTTCAAATCGAAAAACCTGGTTTATCGATTCGAAAAGCTAGGTTGTTGACGCACCTAGTTTTTCAACTCGAAAAACTGGTTTTTCAAATCGAAAAACAACCAGGTTTTTCCAAAAACCCTGACATATTCAAATTTGAAATACTGGTTTTTCAAATCGAAAAACCTGGTTTTATCGATCGCCAAAAAGCTAGGTTTTTTGAGGAGAACACCTAGTGATCAGCGAGGAAACTGGTTTTTTTTTCGATCGAAAAACCTAGTTTTTCAAATGTGATATGCAGGGGTTGAAACACCTGGTTTTCGATGTGAAAAACCCAGGTTGCGATTGGGAATGGCTAGGTTTTTTGAAACCTGTGAAAAATTTTCCCGTCAGGAAACACGGTTTTCGAGTGAAAAAACAGGGGTTTTCAATAAAATTGCATATAACATTGAAAAAAAAGGTTTTTTTTCGAGTCGAAAAAAAAACAGGATTTCTCGCTGATATAAACTAGGTTTATCAAAAAAAAACCTATTCGAATCGATTTATAAACAGGTTTTCCCCCCGATTTGAAAAACCAGGCTTTTCAAATAGTGAGATGCAAGGTTTTTGAAAAATCTGGTTTTTCGATTGAAAAACCAGTGTTTCGATTTGAAACTGCTAGGTTTTGATAAACCGGGTTTTTATCATTCGAGAAACCTGGTTTATCATTCGAGAAACCTGGTTTGCAAATGGAAAAACAAGGTTTTCAAAAAACCTGCAGTCAAATTTGAAAAATAGGTTTTCGATCGAAAAACTAGGTTCTCGATGATATAAACTAGGGTTAATCAAACAACCAGCTTTTCGAATCGATTAAATACACCACAAGGTTTCAATTTGAAAAACCAGGTTTTTCCATTTGATATGCAAGGTTTTTTGAAAATCTGGTTTTTCGATTTGAAAAAACAGGTTTTTCGATTTGAAATGCTCGGTTTTTGATAACCTGGTTTATCATTCGAAAACCCTGGTTTATCATTCGAGAACCCGCTGGTTTTTTCAATTGACAAACCAGGTTTGTTACAAAAAACCTTGCATATCAAATTTGAAAAACTAGGTTTTTCGATTCGAAACGCTAGGTTTCTTCTCGACTGATAAACTAGGTTAAATAAAAAACTAGATTTTTCGAATCGATAAACCAGGTTTTTTCAATTTGAAAAACCAGGTTTTTCAAATTTGAATATCAGAGGTTTTTTTGGGAAAACAAAACCTGGTTTTTCGATTTGAAAAACCATGTTTTTCGATTTGAAAAGATAGGTTTTTTGATAACCTAGTTTATCAGTCGAGAAACCTGGTTTTTTGATCGAAACAAACCAGGTTTTTCAAAAACCTTGCAATCAAATTTGAAAAACCTGGTCTTTCAAATCGATAAGCAAAGGTTTCGAAAACAGGGGTTTCATCGGAAACAACCAGGTTTATCAAGCGAATAAATAGGTTTTCAACAACCTAGCTTTTCGAACGATAAACATGGTGTTTCAATTGGAAAAACCAGGTTTTTTTCGATTGAAAAAGCTAGGTTTTGCACCAAACCTAGTTTTCGGCCGAAACTGGTTTTTTCAATCGAAAAATCGTGGCTGTTTTCAAATATGATATGAAAGGTTTGAAAAACCTGGTTTTGATCCCGAAAAAACCTAGTTTTCATAATTTGTGAAGATGCAAGGTTTTGAAAAACTGGTTTTAAAGAAACTTAAAACTGGGTTTTCGATTTGAAAAAAACAGGTTTCTCGACTGATAAACTAGGTTTTTCAAAAACTAGCATGTCAAACGAAAACCTGCGTTTTTTGCAAATCGCAAAACTGGTCTTTCACCTCGAAAAACCAGGTTTTTCAAAACCTGATAGAAATTGAAAAACCTGGTTTTCACCTCGAAAAAAACCTGGTTGTTTTATCGATTCGAAAAGCTAGGTTGTTGACGCACCTAGTTTTTCAACTCGAAAAACTGGTTTTTCAAATCGAAAAACAACCAGGTTTTTCCAAAAACCCTGACATATTCAAATTTGAAATACTGGTTTTTCAAATCGAAAAACCTGGTTTTATCGATCGCCAAAAAGCTAGGTTTTTTGAGGAGAACACCTAGTGATCAGCGAGGAAACTGGTTTTTTTTTCGATCGAAAAACCTAGTTTTTCAAATGTGATATGCAGGGGTTGAAACACCTGGTTTTCGATGTGAAAAACCCAGGTTGCGATTGGGAATGGCTAGGTTTTTTGAAACCTGTGAAAAATTTTCCCGTCAGGAAACACGGTTTTCGAGTGAAAAAACAGGGGTTTTCAATAAAATTGCATATAACATTGAAAAAAAAGGTTTTTTTTCGAGTCGAAAAAAAAACAGGATTTCTCGCTGATATAAACTAGGTTTATCAAAAAAAAACCTATTCGAATCGATTTATAAACAGGTTTTCCCCCCGATTTGAAAAACCAGGTTTTTCCACTTTGAATATGCAAGGTTTGAAAAATATGGTTTTTCGATTTGAAAAAAACCGGTTTTTCGATTGACATGCTAGGTTTTTGAAAACATGGTTTATCATTCGAGAAACTGGTTTATCCTTTCGAGAAACCTGGTGGTTTTTCAATGAAAAACCAGTTTTCAAAACCTGCATATCAACATTGAAAAACTAGTTTTTCGATCGAAAAAACCAGGTTCTCGACTGATAACTAGGTTAATAAAAATACCTAGCTGTTCGATCGATAAACAGGTTTTTTCCCCATTGAACAACCAGGTTTTTCAAATTTGATATGCAAGGTTTTTGAAAAACCTGGTTTTTCGATTGAAAAACCATGTTTTCGATTGAAAAGATAGGTTTTTGATAAACCTAGTTTATCAGTCGAGAACAAAAATAAACTGGGTTTTTGATCGAAAAAACCAGGTTTTTCAAAAACCTGGATATCAAATTGAAAAACTGGTTTTTCGAATTTGAGCAAGGGATTTTGGAAAACAACTGGTTTTCAATCGAAAACCGGTTTTTCGGCTGATATGATAAACTAGGTTTAATAAAACACACTGTTTATCGACGATAAACTGGGTTTTCGATTGATAAAACCAGGTTTATCAAATTGATACGCTAGGTTTTTTGAAAAACCTGTTTTAGACCGAAAAAACCAGGTTTCTCGACCCATAAACTAGTTTTCAAACATCTAGTTTTTGAATCGAAAAACTGGTTTTTCGTTGAAAAACAGGTTTATCAATTTGATAGCACGGTTTTTTGAAAAACTAGTTTTCGGACGGGAAAAACCATGTTTTCGGCTGATAAACTAGGTTTATCAAAAAACCTGCTTTCGAAACGAAAAAACCGGGTTTTCAAATCGAAAAACTGGTTTTTCAAATACGATAAGCAAAGTTTGAAAAAAAACTGTTTTTTCGAGCGAAAAAACAAGTTTACAGTCCGAGAAACTTGGTTATCAAAAAAAAAACCTTGCTTTTCAGATTGGAAAAAAAACTTGGTCTTTTCAAATCGAAAAAAAAACCTGGTTTTTCGGTGTGAAATGAAAAACCAGGTTTTTCAACGAAAAAACCAGGTTCTCTCCCCTTTCATTGTGCAAACAATACGTGCCCATAAGAGTCGAAGAAATTTTGTTGTTCTTTACGAGAACATCCTCAAACTGGGTCTGAAACCTATAGAAACCTCTGAGAAAATGCACATTTCTATCGGTAGTTTTTTACACAAATCTCTATGGGCTCTGATGAGCCACCAACCATTTTCCCACGGTGTTGCGTCCGTCAGTAGCTTGTTATTTTTAATATGGCACGCTCATACTCCGCACCACCGTAATGGTATAGACCTTTTGTATTTCAGTTCCGCAATGCCTTGAAAATGTAATGTCCGCTCAGGCATTTACGACTGAGTCTCGCGACCCGTAGCAAGACGTTACCGTCTTGTTTTTTTTTTAATTTTTTATTTTTTTTATTTATTTGGAATTGCATTCACCAACACGATGCATAAATGTATACAAACACAGAATAGCCTCAAGAAACGTAGAGGGCCATATGAGAAAACACCTTTGACGCAACTAATTATCGTTGGGGTGGGAGGGAGGAGCCCACCACTTTTTGAACCAATGTCTAGTCAATTTTGTCCAATTCTATATAATACCTCTACTACACGTAGCAGTAGGGATTTTTTTGCACAGGAGTATATATTTAAGCAGTTGCTTCAATAACAATACCGATATTTTACATTTTAGTTTACGGTGATTGATTTGATTAATTCTTGCGTAGATGGATCTCAGGGACCCGTAGGACCGCCTGGCCACACAGGTCCTCCTGGGCCGGCAGGACCCACGGGTCCCACGACCAAATGGACCTGTAGGACCACCTGGACCTCCTGGACAGGACGCTTCTGATAGTGGACGTGCACATAACATACTTGGGGGCGCACTACTTGTCCTTCAACTGCAGAACGTGTTTACCAGGTGAGTAATAAAGGTCTCTATATATAATAGGAGGGTCGCGAGTGCAAATTGGTGTCAACCATCTTTCAATACGGAATAAATCGCAATCTCATCATATGGCGCAGTTCACACTTCCCATAAAAAAGTTTTTACACATTGGCACTCGCCAGTGGTGGTAGACTATTCATAACTAGCAAAATTTGGACGACCTTCGAGCGACAGTTTTCTGAGGTTGCGCGTCTTTTGAGCCTGTAATTAATCATTTTTACAAGTCATTTTTGTCAGGGTCCCATTTTAAGCATAGTTTCTTTCAATTTAAATATCATGTTTGTATATTAGTGAGTCATATTGTGACAGAATGGTGAAATATAGGGAAATTAATACCCTGTTTTTTTGTCAAACGAACACTTGTTCATGGATACAATATTTTTGGACACAGTGGAGACTGAACTCAGAACCCTCACGGTCATGAGTTCTACGCGTTTGTCCACGGACCACCGTGCTCAGTCAGTCCCTGTGTTAGGTTGCATTCTCTTTTCGTTTGTTTTCAGCCGTAACGGGGGGGGCGAGGGGGCGGATAATACCAACATTCGGCCCTAAAACCCTAAAGGGCCGAAAAGGCAAACAAAATATGTTTTTGCGGCGGAACGGATCGCGCGGAGAAGAGACCAAAAATTTGGAGTTTTTATGTTGTGTTGACGAATGAAAAGGTTAAAATTTCGTTTAAAAAAGGTCAACATTTGCTAATTTCGCGAATTTTGATGAAAAAGTCCCTTAAAAATCTTGTTACGGGCCTGTTTCGCTTTGATTCTTTAGTAGTTTGGCAACGATGGGAACTTCATCATAAAAACTTGGATGACATCTTACGTGTGTAACGTACAAGTTTTGAAGGCAGTTTTTGAAGAACATTTTTGGAAGGGATTTTATACACACTACTGAGTTCCTCACTTCATCATTTTGCCGTGACACTAAATCTCACAATAACCAGATTGTGTTAAAGTCTGATTCCGTAGCTTTCTAAACATGCGAAAAACCATTTAGTAACACGTCACTTTACACAGGTCACTACCTTGCAGTTGTCGAACTTGTCACCCTTTTTCTATCGGCAATTGCGATTTTCAATTGACAGAATTTTATCTAGTTTTAGCCCTTTATTCTATCGCTGACGAATTCCGTTCACAAAATACATTTAGCTTCTAAGCTTTCTTATGATACAGGTACTGCGAAAAAATTCTGTAGCAACTTATCCCTTCCGACAAAATGAGGGACAATCGGGAAGAAAAGGACGGATATTATGCTAAATTATCCTGTTTTTGCACCCTTTTACCCTGCGACTGGGATTTTTTGCCTGTGATCAGAGTATGTTTTTACACCTTCCGGGAACTTGCATCTTACCATTACGCTGTTGGATATTTGCATAAAACCAAACTATTCATAGCTACCGGTGCTCCGAAATTTGGAGCTTATTTCGAAGAACAAATTAGAATGACAATAAGGGGACTTTGGTGTGTAATGTCTTGCTCGTGTTTGGGGAAAGTATTAACGAACATTGTTATCATTGCTTAAAGATAACGAGGTTAGGTAGTTTTGAACACATAATATGTGTATTATACAGGTGCTATTATCTGCTATAGCATTTCTCTAGACATAAAACAGTTGAAAATCTATGCTTTGGTTTACTGGTTCCTTGATTTGAAAATTGACTAAACTGAAACCTTTGGTTCATATACAGGATTAATTGGAGGTTCAAGCTTTAACCAACCTGGCAGCGGATCGAACTATCTCTGTCTTCCAAATGATCCACAATTCGACAATCCAAAAGTAGGTCATCAGGAGGAAACTAGAGGAAGAATATTTCAACAGAATATGAAGTCGTCGACTATCCCCCATTGTCGAGTAAACATAACCACGATGCCCCCTGTGCTTTATGTAGCGTATCTAATCGCGGTCGAGTTGTAATGATACCAGCAAAGAAAACCTGTCCAACCGGCTGGACACGAGAATATCACGGTTATTTGATGAGCCAGTCAGCCACGGAAATCCGCAGTGAGTATATTTGTGTAGATCGCAACCCTGAAACTGTCGCAGGGGGTGCAGGAGATGAGAATGGAGCACGTCTTTATCCTGTGGAATCGCGTTGTCCACAGCAAGGAACCGGTAACTTACCTTGTCCGCCGTACACTCACGGCCATGAGCTCACGTGTGTTGTATGTACCGAAGTGGAGATAGACTATACAAAAGTGATTTAAATTATTAGGATTAATAAATTTAAAGCAATATCAGCGCACATTTTGAAGAGAGCCCCCAATTTTCAAAATTTGATATTTTGCACAGGTACGTGGTAATAGACATTTGCACGATCCCCGAACTGCATTCATTCGGTGACCATTTCCATCCGGGAACGTTTACCAGCCTCAAGTCGGCTCTAAAATCATACGGTTCAGAGCGTAACGAAAAAAAAATACCAGAAACAGGAACCTTACCCTTATCTGTGACGTTCACTATAGTTGTGTAAATGTCCTGCAAGTGACAAGTAGGGCACAGATACGATCGAAAATTCAAGTTGTCGTGTGAATTTCAACACCAGTGCCTCGGTTGTTTTTGGGTTGTTCCATAGATATTCTTCTACATTTTTGGAAGGATTAACTTCAGGAAAAGGTACTTTGTATTGTTAATTGAGGCACTGTTCGGCGCGAGAACGACGTACGAACAACATTTTTTGTTAACACCAGACCTTTGGTACAAGTTCCCGGATGGAAATGGGGCGCACCAAATGAGATGCATTTCGGGGGGGATTGCGCAAAAAATAGTCTATGTCTAGGAAACTATACAGGCGAAAGAGAATGCTAAAAATGCGTATTTATCATTAAATGACGATTTTGTAATAGAATTGGGGATCCCAGATTGGACTTAAAACGGCAGAGCCGGAAATGATACGTTAAGTCCGTCCAGGATGAAATAGGTGCCACCCTGAAAAATAACCTTAACTGAACTTCTTGTCTGAATCAATAAGAAACTCTTAAGGAAAGGATAATTGACGTAGCTAAGTGAATTATGTGAGATAATTGGGTCTGGGCATCAGTTTGTGCACTGTTCGTCGAGACCCGTCGAGACAAGAGACCCAATTACTAACATAATTCACGCAGCTCGGTCAAATATCCGTATTACACTTAGCGCTTTTGTTCAGTTCAAATATAAACATATAATATGATTAAAAAAAAATGTGTGTGAAAATTAAGAAAATACACCCTAGAAAAATAAATAACTTCACGAAATTATTAAAACACCGGTCATCATTGGCCTTCTTACTCAATCAACCGTATCGATCAATTCTCAGTGTGTTAGGGGTTATTGTTTGTTGATGGGTAGCTTCCATCCGTTTATACATGCCCCCATTTAAAAAAGCCATGGTGTTTCATTTGAGGTTACAAGCAGTATTCTTACGGAGTGCATAGTACACAAGAGGTGGACTTGGCCCGCAACAGCAACAAATATTGCCAGTTATAGCTTTCCAGTTAACTATGGGATCATATTATTTGAAGTGGATTCTTCAATTAAAGTATGTGGTACGATCTTTAGGCCTAGTATAGTGTGGTCTATATGACATGGTCTGTGGGTTCACACTCTCACCATGAAGACCTTGATGTACACACATTCTACCTTTGGCCTATAAATTGGTTAGTTTAAAATCATTTTGTATTGTGCCACAACCACATGAATTCGGCAGCCATTCGATGGATGGAATATAAACTGCATGTTGAAGATGTGGTGGCAAAATACTTAACCCATCCGTTTATTGTAAATTATGATATAATTCACTAAACAACAGCATGCCAATCACGCCCATATGAGGGTATGACAAAGCTATTATGGAGTGCTCAATTAAAAGGCTGGATCATGTTACAAGCTATTTGTCCATAATTAGTCTTGTTTCGGTAAGCGCAACTCCTGTCAAAGAAAGATAAACAGTAAATGTCAACTTAATGTACCTTCCCCGTGCGTGCTAACAATGTAATTTCTATATTGTATACATCTTAACAATGCGTCTGGTTACCTTATGCGCCCCTAAATCCGCCAATTAGCTACATTAAAAGTTGTAGGATAGAGTATAATAGTTATAGGCCTATGGTGGTTTAGATGTATGGACACATGTTTGCAGAAAATCACTATTTGTTTCGGGGGGGGGGGGCAAGATTCTCCGGCCCCCTGCCCCACGGCTACGCCATGTTCGAGGGGGTGCGGGTTTCTCTACGTGGCAACAGTACACTGTTAAAAAAACTTGTAAATTTTAAGTAAAATCCTGGCAACAATCTGCCAACAAATTACCGTTAAAATTTACTGTATATTGTAAATATAATTAATCAAAACGCTTAAAAAACATATTATTTGTTGAGCTATTATACCAAGAGATTGTGGAAGGTGTGGGAGAATAAAAAGGCACTACCGAAACACCCAACTTAGTAGGCCTATCCACAAAAAATAGCCATTTTAAAATCAAAAAACTTAAAAATTTAAAGTTTGTTGTATACTGTATTACATCAAACAATGTAAACTATACAGTAAATTTGAATGAAACCTGTAAAAGCTATATTTACGGGGTTTTGGTTTTTTGTGGCAGAATTGCCGCCGCGGATTTCCTGGAAAAAATTTACAGTATTTTTCCCTGTATATTTTAGTAGACTTAATGTATATTGAAAAATATAGTCGTGAAATATGATTGTTGTTATTCATTTAAATTTCGAATTAAAGTCTTACTTTTCGATTTTGTCTTATAGGCCTGGACAAGGACATAAAATTACATTTTTTTTCCTGTATTTCCAAATTACAGCCAAAAAAAAATACTGTAAGTTTTGGGAAAGTAGTAGTTTGTACTGTTATTTTCCTGTAAATTGGACACTGTAATTTTTACAGTGTAGGTTTAGTTATGCAATGTATGAGGCTCAATCCTCATACTTGTACACTATTTTTGGTTATAATTAATTTGTAATTTTTTTTTTTTTTTAATTTTTTAGGTTTTTTCTTTTTTTAAAAAATTGGAAATTTAGTTTTAGGTGAAAACTTTTTTGTTTTTATTTAAAAACTTAGTTATCGAGAAAAGCTATAATATTTACTGAAAAGTTTGTCATTCCTAAAACCCTACTGTTCTTCAAGTTTATAATCTGAGTTTGTCAGTGATATTTTGAACTGAGGAATTTACAAGGTTTTAAATGCCATTGAGTTATTGCGAGATTTTTAAAATTTTATATTTGCTAAGCTATAAAATGAATTCTTTTTAAGTTTTCAAAATGTAAATGTGTTTAAAGATCACCGTTTTTCGATTAAAATTTCTTTGGTTGTTGAGATTTTGGTTGTTTTATTTTATATTTCTAATCACCAAAATTGTCAGTTCGAACTTTGTACTATAAACTCACAAAAATACGATTTCAAGGGAGAAAAAAGCCTAAAACCCATTTTTTCTATCCGAGTTGAAAAATTTTAATTTGATTACAAGTGATATAAAATCAATTTTTTTCAATTCAAATAAAACGCTGGAGGTTTTTACTTGAAAAACTAAGTTTATTGACAAGCATGGTTTTCAACTGTCAATCATTTAATCATAATGAATATTAAACTTTTTCGAAAAAAAAATTATCGAACTCTAATGAACAAAGTTTTTAAATTACCGTTTTCATTTAGAAACCCTATTTTCAGGTTGATATATTACTAGATTTTTGGTTAAATTATTTTTTAAAACATATGTTTTTCAAGTGATAGGACAGATTTCAATTTCCAATTTGAAAAAAGGTGCGGTTTTTTTCATTATTGATCAGAAAACTTCCTTTATCAATCCATAGTTTTTTTTTTCATTTGAATGAAAAAAAAATATATATAGAGGTCCCGGAGAAACTGGGGAATTTGAAAAGTCACTCAAGCACGCCATTTCACACATTAGATAACTTGTCAACCACCCTTAACGATTCTTGATGGACATGGTTGGAAAATCTGTTGAATTGATTATTCCATTGTTGTTCGAGCTTTGCTTTTTACGAATACATTTTCGTGTTTCTAGAGGTTTGTCTGAAGTCAACAGAAGACGGAGTGCAAAAATTATCAAGGAATTCTTTTGTTTCGCGTGCGTGCTTGCTGCAAGGTTATCTAGAATCTTTTGTTTGGCGTGCAGGTTTTTATATAATTTGTGCTTCTGCCTCAGATACTTAACGGAGACTGATTCCGAGGATATAATGCACTGAACAAAACGGATATAATCAACAATACACTGGTGCAATAGAAGTGTTATGATTGAGATACGTACTGTAACGTACATGGTGCTATTTTCCGGCTATTTCCACATTGGAGAGGGCCGACGGTTTTCCAGCAGCGTTTGAATTATTATCGGGATCCCGATAATAATATTCTAATTACAAAATTCCTTCGTTTGTGACACAGGACACACAGACATTTTCGAGCTAAACCATTCAAAGGTATAGTTCCCACCAATTAAACCGTGTAAAAATCTCTATTTTTTTGAAAAATTTGGGGCGCTCTTCAAAAGAATTGTGTAATATTGTTTAAATTATTATAATAGAAAAAAAGACCATTTCAAAGTGAAAAAAAGGAAACAAATATTTGTAAAATGCGTGAAGGTTATTTAGATGCAAAACAGATTACAAACATTGCCTGTGGAAATGCCGACATTTTCCAGAGGAACATGGGGCTAAAAAAACAAAATTGTCTAAAAGGTCCTTGAAAAGTCAAATCAATCGTCAAACCTGCATTGCCAAAGATTATTGCGAGGAATTGAAGATTTTTTTTGGTACTTTACTATAGGCACGCATAACTATGCCTTACCGTGGTGGAATACATTTAGGCAACAAACAGTTTTGTTTCCAGTAGGAAAGCCCAACAATAAAAATGCATTGCAAAATGCGTTTTTATTTATTATTATTATTTTTGAAAAAAAAAAAGATTTTCACCAGAAATGCTTCAAATCCACACAAAATGGTGAGTCAAAAAAACAATTGCAAGCAGTGGCGGAACCAGGCGTGGGGGGGGGGGGGGGGGGGGCAGGGGCGAGAGCCACCCCCCAAACAAAACCCTTGCCCCCCTTCCGCCCCCCGAAATGAAATGAACTGACCTTTTGTACAGTGTGTCTAGGAGTAGGACCCAAATTTGCCCCCTCAAAAAAAAGTACTTGGCACCCCTTAACCCCCCATTTGTACACGTTGGTTACGCCACCTGATTGCAAGCACCCTTTGACTGTCAAATTAATTAGTTATAGTTAAAACAAACACAAAAAGCAAAGTCATCCTCTAAACAACCGCTCCTAATTTCTTATGTAGGAAATTGGTCAAATAACCAAGTTAGACATAGTAATAAATTTATGTGAATGCTAGTTAGCTTTTGTGTGAAAATTAAAGGCATCCGTTACTTCACGGCTGACTGGGCGGAGATTAAAGACAAAAAGAGGCATTTTCAAAATTCACAAAAACGACATCATTGGCAAACAGCTAAGTAATGTTCCGTAATGTGTGTCCCCCAACACTTGGCAAATGACCTATTGACATCGGTTATACACATGGTATTGATGAATCTGATCAGAGGCTGCTGAGGGATATTTAGCCCATTCCTCCTGTAAAAGCTGTGTCAAAGGCAATATCAGTGATTTGCTAAATCAGAAAATCGAAAAAACAAAAAAATAAAAAAATAAGATTTTCGCATTTCTGTAATAAGTATAGGTGTCCTAAAATACCCAACAAGTAATACGACCAAAAGCAGCCTAATAAGGACAAAATCGGATATTTTAGTCATTACTGTCCGTACGGACACTTACTACAGCACTTACTATCTTTGAATACTGCTGTTTTATTCCTTTTCTATCAGTTTTTTTCAGTTGGAAAAATAACTTATAATGAAAATTCTACAGATTTATCCTACACTTGTAAGCTATTCCTGCAAATTACAAATATTTTGACTCTGGAAGCTGGTACCAAAAGATGCTCGATGGGATTGTGGTCTGGCGAATTTGTAGGCCATACCATTCGTTGGATGTCCACACAAGCCAAGAAGGCATAGATCTGCCTTCCTCCGTGTGGCCTGCATGATGTTGTCCTCCATGTCCATAAAGACAAAGGCATTACCATAACCAGCAGTTGGCAGCGGCATCTAGTACAACATGGATGAAGAATTTCCACGACATACCGGTTTCAGATTTCAGATCTAAATAAGTGTCATACTGTCATAAGAAAGTTATGTCAAGAGTTCACTGAACAATACTCAACTTTCAAGTTAATACTGAAGAGTACACAACTTTTTAAAGTTAACTGTTTGTCAATCAACTGAAGTAATGATGTCACTTTTCCGAGTTTTGAAAATGCCTCTCCTTCATCTGCGCACAGTCAGCCGAGAAGTAATGGATGTCTCTAATATTCACACAACAAGTATAGAAATATTATGAACTAGTCATGACTGTGGTAAACTTCCTACATAAGAAATTAAGAGTGGCTGTTTAGAGGGGGGCTTTTGTGCCGTTTATTTAAAAAAAATGTTTTTTTTTTTTATCTCTGACAACAGAGGCATTTTGTCTAAAAATTGTAAAAAAAAACATCGAAATTAAAGGGGCATTTCGTCATCCACGGCCTTGAGCCCCGACTTACCTCAAAAAGGTTGAGATTATTCATCACCTAAACCGTTGGCCTAAGTATAGTATGTGCATCTTATGTGGAAATACATCTACTCTGGATGGAATTCTTGATTTTGTGTTTTCTGTCTGTAAACAGACAAAAATTACCACACAGTGGGGCACGCGTGATACAAACATTTGCTCATCACATCAAAACGCACTGTCGGAATCAACTGAAATTTCGGAAAAAAAACTTTTCTAGGGGATATCTATTGAACCATAGATAAACAATGAGGTGCTAGAATCACGAAATTTACCTTTAAGCAGTTAAAATCACAGCTGTTTGAAAGTCTCATTTATTATGACAAAACGAGAATAAAACAAAAATATCAACGGCGACACACTTTTGACAACTGATTTGGAGCATTTATGCCACTAACTATATTCTGTGTGAATTTGATGAAATTTCATTGCGGGCAAATATGATTTTTCATAAAAATCTAGTTTTACACGCTTTCTATGGGAAATAGGCATATAGAGGGCGCTATAACATACAAATTATGACCTTTGCAGGCCTATATGGCAAGATTCCCGCAATGGATTTTTCTGATTTTTGAGGAGATAATAGCTCTTGCATGTCCCTACTTATATCAGTTGTAAAAAATTGTGTCGCCATTGTTTTAAAATTGCTCTAAAAATAAAAGAGACAATTTGCATGGGGTCAAACAGCTGTGATATGGCTCCAAAATCAAAACGCGCGTTGCCTACTGAAAACTCTTTGCCTTAAAGTGGGAGTCTCGCAAGAAAATACATGTAGGCCATATTCAAGCATATACTTAATGCAATCAAATCCACATACCTAAAATCATTTGACGTTTGAATATTCTGTAATTTGCACATAAATCGAAAGCTAGCTTCTGTATTTTTGTTGCAGTTAATTTTACTTGCAAATTCACAAACGAATATGATGTCACTGCTACCATTCTCTAGGGCAATGACATCACAATACATTATTGATTTGAGCAGAGTGAGACTAGAGGATGAATGGAGATCACTGAACCAGTTCGATCAATTGAACAAAGTTATAGAATCCTGACCAAGATTTATTTGTTGGTGAAAATTTTATTGGAATTAAAATATTTAGCACAGGTTAGTTAAATTCTTGATGAAAATTCTTTGGTTGAAAAATAAAATTTTAATGATTTTTAGGGATGTAGATATGATTACATAGGACATGTGCTTGCATATGGTATCAAGATTAGCGGACAAGATAGCTCAATCAGGTAAGCGCTCGACTCCATTGTATTGTGCTCATCCATACGTATAGGCGTGCGTTCGAGCCCTGTGAGATTCAGCTATCTTGTAATTTCCCTGGACAAGAAATTAACCGCTTGGTTGTCCGATTTACCCATGCGATATTTGGGAAGCTGGTCCCGGGTGCGATGGTTATCTCGATGTATGTTTGCTGATAAGGGAAAGCGCTGATCCCGATCTGCGGCATCCCTTGAAATGATGCTGAATGGTTTATGGTATGGTTGGGCCACAGTGATCAGCGGCCATTTGTGAAAGCGCTTAGAGGCCAATAGCATAAGGCGCTATATGAATCTCTGCTATTATTATCAATATACTTTTCTGTGAGACCCCCACTTTAAATCCATATTAGTACGTGTTATGGATTAGCATTTTGGAAGTAGAAATAATCTATGACCTATGCACCCATCTGCTTTGCTTCTGGACCACGTATTGTATGTTCAGGTGAGCTTGTACAAAACATTTGCGTCACGTCACCTCGAGTTCACATCGATAAAAGAGAAGGTTAAAATAGTAATGGTGACGGGCTGTCTTTAACGAAATAAGGTCGCAAAACACTAAATCACTCCGGTAAAAACATTTTAAGGTTAACTGTAAGCAAATTGTTGCGCATTGTATGAAGATATCGTTGACTGTTAAATCTTAATGTGAAAATGAATATTGTAGACATTGATCAATACTTGGAATATCGGAAATAAAGAAATTTGAATCTGTGCTCGGATGCCGCAATGATTTTACGTGTCGAGTGAAAAAGTGATGGAGCTGTTCACGTGCCCGTATCTCAAAATCTATCATTTCGTGCTTAATGTGGGGATTGAACCCATGACATTTGGGATGCCACGCAATCGGAGCCGGTGTGGCAGGAGATATAGTCCTCCGGGCTCACAGCCCGGGAACAATGGCGAACAATAAGGCAATCGATTCAGTTGACTCTTCACGCAACATTAGTTTCACGCTTTATTCCGTCGTCGTCTATGGAGCCCGGACTATGATACCTGCCGGACTATGATTACTTTCACACAGGCAAAAAATCGTTCTTTTGTAATATTAAATAAATACATTCGCGGAATAGAGCGCACACGTAGTCATGAATGGTGTCATTATGAGAAGAATTGAAAATATATGTTCCTGGACCATCGGTCAGTATATTGCTTGACCCTCAAACATTGTTACTAATCCGAAACAAAGGCACTCTCTATTATTATTGGAGCAAAATGACTGAAGTAATTTTCAAGAAGCATACATGATCCATAAGCCTTGATCCAACAAGTAGAGATTTTTTGTACCATCCGGACCGTCAGCCGTAGTATATTGCGTGTGAGGCTAATCTGACGTGCAAATTCGATCGTCTCTGTAATAAACTCTTCGTAAATGGGCAGAAGTTACGATACAGTAGCTTATGCGACACTGTGATGCACGCACGCCCCCACTACACCAAAAAAGCAAGATCAGGATCAATTTCGTTCAAGGATATCTAATGAACCTCAAATGAAACAAGGATGCAGAATTGCACACTCAAAAATAAATGCCAATTACAAGTTGTATAAAATAAGTTTTGTAAAATCTGGGACAAATACACTTACATTTATTTGAAATGTATGTTCCAAAACAACTTGCTGGTAACGCTGGTGAGGCATGGAGTCAAAGGCCTTATTAAAATCAGATTATAATTAAAAAATTAAAAAAAGAAAAATTGACAAATTAATGAATGACAATTGTTTTATTAATTTTTAATTTTAGTGCATGACAATTACATGAGAAACTAAATGACAATGCTTTCGTAATTTGATGGACATGACTAGCAACAAGCTATACATTTATAATTCGTCATTTAATTTGTCATAGACTAAAAGTGACAAATTAACTAAAATGTTGTCGTTAGTGAAAAAGTGCTTTGTACAGCCAATGCCAGTTCTGAATCTGTTGAGGTTGACCAATGTTTTGCAATCAAGGTCACAACACCTTCGAGATTGACTGTCGAGAAACTGCATTATGTCCAGGTAGAGCATGACCATTGCTCAGATCATCTGTCATTGATCCAGGATGATCGATAGGGTCACTGCGACTGCAGTGTCATGGATTGGGTAGCAGAGTGGTTCCGTGGAATTCTCTGATCCTCAAAGGGTATTTATACTCTTTCCACAGGGCATATTCCGTGCATTGTGTATTTACGATCCTAAGGATCTCATAAATGACAAGAATAACATGATGAGAGGATGTACATATATTCAACATAGTGCTGCACCAACATCTAGTGGATGCAGTAATTGTGCTAGACATTTTTAACCCAGATATCAATGTTATATCAGCCAGATATGCCTTTTCATAATGAATGTGAACATACATTATTCAAATTTCTCTAAAATACCTCGTTACCGATGTAGGGGGGGGGGGGCACAGGAGGTCAATGTCCATTGCATTCAATGGGGCTTGACCTTGTTTCCTCACTACTTTCTTAAGCAAACATTGAGGAGCCACGCAAAACTATTCCTAATTTAGATCCTATGAGCTCCACCAATAATTTGCACCATTTTTATCCAAATCGGAGCAACTTAAAAATTTGACCCTTGTACAACTGAAATTTCCTTTCCTGAATCCTTGTGGTTAGACAAATAACATGGTACACTTTTCAGCACGATTGGATCAATTTACAAATTTGACACCTGTACAAACTTTGTCTTAGCCCCCTCTCCTTAAGGCACCATTTGTGGCACTTAAGAATTATGTTTCAGGGGTCCCTGTCAGTCTGTCTACATATTTAATCACTCAAACCTTTTGTACTTGAGATGTATTACAAATGTCTACTAGCGTTGTGTGAAAATTGGTTTGTTTTTGTCTTTGTCATTCTTTCTGTTTTTCTAAGTTTTGATAAATAAAACATACAAAGAGAGAAAAAATAAGGATGTATTTTACCCCTTGCAAAACACTAAAATCGCAATTTGTAAGGGCTTCTTCTCCTCAACTCTGGAATGCTCCCCAAACTCCTTACACTTTCCATTCGTTCGGCGTTTGCCGCCCGAGCCGCTTCGTTCAAGGCCGTTTTGGGACGAAGAAAAAGAAAAAGGGGATTTATATAAATTCCAAAAAAAATCGCTTTTATCCAAAATTATAATACATGCTTAAATGGGTAATTGAAATGTCCATGTCTAAATAATCTGAACCCCCAGAAACACAATGCCGCTTATATTAATTAGAAACATACGAGTGGCATTGTAGTTGGGTGGGGGTGGGGGTCATTTTCACATGGTTATTTTCTGGGGCATAAATACTAAAAGGAATTGCCAAAAACATCCTGCTATTACACACATACCATACAATATAGAGTTAACGCTAGAGATAATAGCGGGCCGGTTAATTAAGTGACTTGTTAATCAATGATTGCAAGTTAAGATGAGGCCATTGTGTTGTCTTGTATCACTTGTATCACAGAAGAAAGTCACTGTCGGCGGCTGCCACATAGAGGAAGTAGATGAATACATATATTTGGGACAGCAGTTTAGCCTGAAGGAAAAGGGACAAGAACCAGAGATCAGGAGAAGTCAAGCTTGGCTGGAGACAGTATGACAAACTAAGTAACATCATGAAAGGAGACATTATACAGTCTGAAGAGAAAGGTCTTCAACCAATGCATAGTTCTAGTCATGGTAGTACGGGGAGAAACATAGAATCTTTCTGGTTAAAAAAATGAAGAAATTGACATCAGCTCCAACCACAAAATGGAACGACAACCAGCTAGGCCATCACTTTCAAAAGATAGAAGACAAATAAATGGGTCAGGAAAACACACCAAAACTCAAGACATATTGAAAGCAGCTAAGGAAAGAAAAAAAAAAAAAAAAAAAAAATATGGGCAGGGACATTTTGTAGACGGGTCAGGACAACAGGTGGACTACAGCAGTAAAACTTGGAGACTATGAAAGGCAAGCTAAGAACACAGGGGAAGACCAGTGCAAAAGAGGAGGGATGAACTTGATAGTTACTTGGGAACAGTGAACAGTGGTGAAACAGAGCCAAGCCTTGTTGAACATTTTTCAAATTTTCTTAAAGGTAGTGTTCGTCGTCTTTGGGACCCCCTGATTACCGGAAGTAGTATCGATTTGATATCGATGAAGCCCGTTATGTTTTCTCATTGTCGTCCTGAAATTTTTTGAGCCCTCAAATCCATTTCATTCCCAAGATATAAACAAAAAAACACCGTTTTAGTGGTTAACCATCAATCTTAGCACCCATATTGAATATGGCTTTGTAACATGCATTATTACGTCTACCTCAAAACACAAGTTGTTTCCCACGGTACTTGAGGGGGTGGATGTGCAAGTGACAGGCTTTCATACCAAGTAGAGAACCCAATAACATAAATCGGAACAAAGACAACTTTAATATTGAGCGGTCTGTTTATGGCATCCAGCGCTGGGTACCTCCCGAAATAGGACGGCAAAGGGTAGAGTATAATTTAACTAGCTTTCTAATAAAACCAGGAGCCTGAGCTTTGGCAGTAACGTAGTCAACTTGAATGTCCCCCCATTTAAATGGATGAAATAAAAAACGCCAGGTATTTATGAAAATGCATAACGCCACATTTGCCTGGAGATTTTGTAGCAGGCTGGAGGAATGTGCCCTTTTCCTGCTCAGACGCATAACCTTACATTATCAGGGTAGGGATTTATTAAGCACACCATTTTAACAGCTGATTAGATCTATCTGGCATGATTTTGATGTCAGAGTCTGAGGGGTAGGCTATATAACAAAGGATCCATTCTGCATATTGAGGAAGACAGGAAATAGACATGGTCTGGTAAATCTAGAACAAACAATAAGAGAATACTCAAACCCACAAGGAGTAATATTTTGTACTGTATTTATTTGAGTAGATTTTTCCTCACATGTTGAGTAAACAGTTTTGACTCAACATATGTTGAACACACTGTTTGCCCAATGTTGAGACAACATAATTGTAACTCAATGACATTGAGTAATACTTTGGAGTATGTATGAAACAAAATCTTATTATCAGAAAGCTACAGGTTGCTCACCAGGTTGAGTAAAGTGGCTTGGTCAGTATGTTTTGTTTACTCGTAACTTACAGATATTATAACTTAATAATCATGTAATATCTGTAATAGGACTACTCTTTCAAACTCAAAAGGACACAAGCAAAATTACTTAACTTTGGTATTCTTGGTATTTACAAATAAACAAAATATACAAAGGATATATTTCAGTTACTTTACCTTGTTCTTCGAAGTCATGGTGGTCCAAAATAATGACATGTTATAAACGCACTACACGTCGTGTAGTCGGTACCGATGTACACGCACCAGTAAAAACTATAGGTCAAAATTTGTGCAGATGAATTTGAAAATATCATCCTGGCACAAATACAACCATTATTTGTACTGAGCAATAAGCGAATCCCAATTGAAATACACAGCCCTCACAGGATAAGGCACCATTTAACACTTAAGTGACCAAGGGGGGGGGGGGTCCTAGGGACACTCCAAATTTGTTTCGCGCTAGCACGATTACGCGTGGGTTTTTTCGCGCCGAATTTTTTTGTAATTCGTCTGACTTTTAAATGCGCTTTTCTTTTCCTATCAAAAAAATAAAATCGGCAAGTGTTTTTGCTGATAGATGTTCAAACAACATCTAAGTAAACAAATTAATACCCTTTATGTGCTGAAACACAAAAACAATTCATTGTAGACGTGCTAAACCGTTACTGTACAAAGTCTATGGGAAAATGATGTGTAGTTTGCAAACACCCGTTAAAAAATACAGGATTCCTAAAACTTCAATTTTTTGTTAATAGATGTAATTGGGGTCTCCTAGAGTAGATTTCAACATAAACTAAGTTTTCAAAAGTTTGTTGTAAGCGCTGGGCTCATTGTCGAATTTTCCGTCTTTTGCCCATTTTTCGCGTGTTTTGAACATAATGTTTTCCCCTAATTTGCAGCCCAAATAAAAAAAAAAAATATTGCTGATGATGGGGTGTCTTATGATCCTCACATGTGGTATAAATTCGTACAAAAATTCCATGAGAAAGTGGTTTCCTGGGGGGGGGGGCCCATGGACCCCCCCCCCCCCCCCTTGGGCACCATCGGGAGTGAAACCACTTGGCACTTAAGTGTTAAGTCACTCGGTGAAGTAGGTTGTCGAATTCATAAGCTTGATATGAGGTTACCATAGATATAGTCCGGTTACGCCGGAATTTCACCAACTTCACAATCATAACAAGTCCATTGCTATTACCAAAATTAATTATATTCTTCGGATATAAATTTGTTTGTGTAAACTATTAAAACAGGCCAGCATTTTCCGCGACACCCATCAGGTCGTCTGCCATGATACTGTCGCGGCAATGGTTGGGCTGCACGTTGCTAAGATCAGAATCAACGCGGTGTATGTTCTGATTTCGTTCAATGCGTCAAACTCTTCTGTCACGCAACGTTGAGTTAGATTTCAAAACTGCCTTAATCAAACACGTATTTCACAGTTTTACTCGGGTGCAGGAGTTAAAACGGAAATTTGTGTTTCACGCCATGCGATTAAATCGGTGAATCAACACGCTTACTCCCAGGCACTGAGTAAATATCTTTTAGAGTGCTATCAAGAAGGGGGGGTAGAGGAGCAATAGATCTATATAGGTTAGGTCCGAAAGGTGTCCTTCGCCTTTTCTAA
Organism: Ophioderma brevispina; assembly: GCA_023653785.1. NCBI lineage: Eukaryota > Metazoa > Echinodermata > Ophiuroidea > Amphilepidida > Ophiodermatidae > Ophioderma > Ophioderma brevispina. The sequence goes on from JAMKCH010023477.1 coordinate 50,049, forward strand.
TATTTCAAACAACAAATATGAAAAATAAGCCTTGTTCGTCACATTCAGGTATTTGGTACGTTTACATTGTATTTTAACTAATAGTTCAGTTTGTGCTTTTTGAATTGAAGTCAAGAGGGAAATTGTTTAACAGGCACTACTGTGCACCATGTAGATGGGTGTTCTGTTTACCAGTTCTCGCTACTTTTACCCATAATTAGTCTCAGCCTGTCTCAAATAAATTAAAAATAATGATATTTTTAGCTTAAATATATTTTGAGGAAGAGTTGCCATCACGAATGCAGTGTATTCTATACACAGTCAACCTAAGCAAATTCCAAATTAAAGGCATTCGATTTCGTATGTTATTTCTTCGTATTAGGAGAAGACAATTTTCCTTCGTCAAGCTTGTTATAGGTAAGACAATTCCCAGGCAGTTCAAAGTTCCACAATAAGTATGAAATAACAAATAGGCAGAAGACAAATAAGAGTTTGAAAAAGCAACGTGTTTTGCGAAATCACAATTTGTTTAGAGGTCACCAACAATTAAGAAGCGGGTTGTGGGATTTGACAAAACGGGGCCACCGTCGGCCAGCCATATTTAATTCATATTTATTATAAAAACGGTTTTACAGCGGAAATATAATGTTTGGACGAGAGAGAGAGAGAGAAGAGAGAAAACTACTGTAACAGAGTTATCACAAAAACTTCTACACGGCGTATATGCTGATTAATTGAAATTGATCTCAGAACAAGTTGCACACTTCTGACACACCTGATGCGATTATCATTATCGCCCAGAACAAAACGAATGATGCTAGCGAAGACTGACTTTGATGTAGTGTTTGTAAGGGAACTACTTTATGCTAAGGAACTGCACTTGGTAAGCTGTATGGATTATACAATCCGGAAAACGCAAAGGATATGTAGAGATGCAGCTATATAATACAAGTTCCAATTAAAGCAAATAAGAGCACATTGTCTTTTGAAAGAGCACCCCCAATTTTTCAAAAAAAAATAAAAAGATTACACGGTTGCTGGTGATGGCTAGTAAACCATACTGTGACTGTAAGCTCAAAAAATGTCTATGTGTCGCACACGAAGGGATTTTGTATTAGAATAATTAATTATCGGAGATCTCCGTAATATTCAACGGCTGCTGGAAACGGCCCTTCAAGATGAAATACATGTACGTGGTCTACACTCATACCTTGGTTATTTATTGGTTCGGCAAGTCAGTTAGTGGTCATGTTCTTGTGGGGCACTTGTGAAAGGAGATATGGTCGGCAGGGATTCCTAGGTCCGGGGGCTCAATAGATGACAACGGAAAATCCCCCCCATATAAGCGTTTGAACTAATTGTTGAGTGCCAGGTCAACTGATAGATTGCCCTTTGTTCACATTGGTCCGGAATGTGAGCCCGGAGGACAATATCTCCTGCCACAGCACTATTTCAACATGGTAAGACATAAACTTAGCATTTCCAGCTCTGCCAGTTAATCTCAATTTCATGGTTTTAATTACAAAATCGCTTAATTTATGATAAATACGCCTTTTTTGAGCATTATCGTTCGCAGGTGTAGGTTCCTAGACAAATTACCATAGAAACTGGCCAAGAAATATTCAAAACTTTTGGAAAATTTGGTGGCGCTCTTCAAAAAATGAGCTGTTATTGGTTTAAGATTATTTCCGGGTTCGGCATTCTAGTTTCTACCGAAAACAATTTGGAGTGATTCTGAGTTTCAAATCTGCGAACATAGGATCAGAAAAAGAGTGGTGATAGGACTCGGTACGATTCAAGAGCTGGGATTTGCGCAAATGGTAGAGGACGCCAGAAGTCGACCATTCTAGCTTAAGCCAATTTTTCTTTGCTATTTTTTTTCAAACAATAAGCTTCCGGAGGAATTCGAAGTCATGACCTTCACATTAATGAGAGTACCAAATGATCACGCTGAGCTATAACTCGCTTGAGGACAACCATCGGAGGTCATGAAGCTATTAGACCAGTTAAACACGCCATGTTTGTAAACATGTTAGGGGGCTGGGTATCTTGAAATAGGTCGGCCTGCCTGTTACACACTGGGCAAAATTTAACCAGTGGGCGTTACAGGGGGGGGGGGGGGGCACACTGCCTCACCCCGACGAATTGGCCGGGAAAAAAAAATTGCAAAAAAATCATGCTAAATCAGCCGTTTTTTAGCCTCGGACCGGGAAGGAAAAAAATTGCCCTTTGACCCCAAGACTGGGAAAAATTAGCCCCCTCAGAGCGGGCAGGCCCGATACGCCACTGATTTGTAACTGTGAGAGTTTTAATATATGGCCAAACGATCGAGGAAATTTGGATTCGCAGGCAACAAAAAGAAGTGACGTATAATGTAACTGATTATACTATTGTACATGGAAGGAAAGAGCTAAGAAGGAACCACAACGCACCCGATTGACGTTTGAACGATCTATCTGCCGCGCCATAATTGCAATTGTTATTTCATATTCTCTCAATTGGCCCCGGAGTGGCCCCTTCCGAGGATAATCCTATTTGGTCAGATTTTCTCGCGCGAGAAAAGTTCAGGTTCGTGTGTTGTTTCTCATTGCGATGTTTTTTTTTGTAAAATACTCAAAACATTATGGCGTTTCCAAGACAACCGATCAACCACGCCCGGGTGGGTTGATTCTTGCATTTTTGGTCGGGAATCTTGCCAAAAAAAGAGGGGGACTAACTGCAAAATGCCCGGCAAAGCCGCGAAAACTACCGCTAGGCCGTTATCAAATTCAAATTATTAATCAAGTGATTAGTCCCAATGGGGGTACCAAATTCCAGTTGTGATTGGACTGGTTCATATTGATACAAATAGAGGACAAAAAATTAACATAAACATATCAGTAAAATAACCCTAAGTGTGTACTTTTTCTTGCAGTAGTACCAGGTGTCATTTTTCTTGGTATAGTGGTCTATTTTAACATGTTTATCCTTTTTTTCACGTATTTAGAACGGGTCCCGCAAGGGGTATAATCTCACTCTGCAATTAACCTTCAATCTTCATCATTTTTTTTGTTCTCATAGAATAGGCCTACAGCAAAACATAAGCTAAATTAATTATGGAAAGAATGAAGTACAGTGAAAAAAAATTGCGCATACTAATAAAGACTTTTAATACATTATAGTTTACTTTCAAACGATAGTAATATAACTGGGATAATACTAGTGGAAAATATTATATTGAAAATCGCACAGTAACCTGTTCAAGTTGGTCCATTAGGGGTCTGGTATATTTTAACTGAAAATTGTTCCCGTTAGGGGTCCACTTTCAGAACCCCTGGAACGACATGTGGTGCCCCAACGAAAATCCCAATGACCCCCTCCCGCACGGTTCTATTTAGTAAAAAAACTTTCATCCTTATTTTTCACACTGGGCGTCTTGGGGCAGTAAAGCTGAACGCAAGATGTAATTACCTTCTTATAAACGAAAACAACAACAAATCCACACCGGAGACAGCTGGAACATGTTGTAATATGAAATATCCTTTTACACTTTGAATTTGGGAGTTTTTAAAAATATTCTCCTGTGGATTACTCGCCAATCAGCGATTGCGGCAAGGGATTATTACAAGGGTGGTTTTTGAAAAATCCCTTCCTTTTGTGCGATGAATGGATAACATATTAAACTCGGATTGTGGACGTTCGTTTGGTTTCCTTCTAATCTTTCTTCCATGGTTGTACAATACCCTGCATACCTTCGTTATGTTCAATAAACCTACAAACAATTATTGAAGAATCCATAGTTTTCCTTATCGTAAGTCCTTCTCAAACGATGTTCAACAACTTTGGACAGTAACAGTCGATTTTAAAAGAGCATTTCTATTATTCCTGGGGTGTTAACTTGTATTTCAAAGGTGGATATGATGGCGGAACAAGACACGCGTAAAAAAAGGAATGTCTTTTTCCATTCCACAAGCGTGTACGCGCGTACATTGATTAGGGTATCAAAACAGCAAAATGTGGAAAAAAAGGGTATGTTTTGCTTTCCCTTCGTAACCACCCCCCGAAATAGTGATGTACGCGAGATCAAAATCATCAATTAATATGGTAATTTGGAACTAAAGGATCACGAGCAAAGCCGATAATAAGGGTATATTATCACCATTATTGCTACTTTTTAAGGTAGCAAAAACTGACAAATAATAAAAGTAATAAAATTAAAAAATAGACAAAAATGATTGTTTGGGTATGTTGTTTTTTTAAGTCGGTGGAAAATACTTGTTTAGGGGTGCATTTCGGAAGTCCCAGTTTCAAACGCAATCGAGGAGGAAAATATCCACCTTTGAATACAACTGGCCCCCCGGGGATTTTCTGCACACTATCTTAGCTCATGTACCAAAGAATCTCGAATTAGCAACAGAATTCAACCATTATTCCTTGTTTGTGGAGAATTAACTTTGTAACACTTGAATTAATAATATTGATGCCTGCATTGCAATTTTTAAAGTGGATTGAGAGAACGAGGAAGGAAACAATAGGTTCAGAAAAGTGGAATGAAATCATTTTTATTGTCGAGCGTGTTTGTTCTGTGACGATGCAGTTATTATGGAATGTACGCGTGCATTTTCCAAATAATAACTACCGCTTATTTTGATTATTATATTCAAATGCTTTACGAAGGTCTATCTTTACATAGAGGCAGATTTTTAATCTTTAGTATCTTTCATTTGTTCAAAAGTCAAAATTATTCCGAAGTTATTCAAAAAACAAAACCACAAAACACAATTGTCTGCAAGACCAATTTTACGCATTTCGTATTCAAAAACTCAAATGGCCTCTAATCCCCTTGGATACAGGCTCTTTGTATCCGCAATCAACAAACTCGCGTATTTATTGCAATGATTTAATTATATTGACTTTTCTGTGCAGAGAGCACAACAGACTGACGACATTACCGGCAGGTTTGTTCAGTGACAATCATCCTGTGTTCTTACCTGTAAGGGTATTTCATAGCATGGCTCAGTTGGAGTCAATTTCCCTTAGCCACAACCAGTTAAGTTCTTTGTCCGCTGGCGTACTCAATGGGCTCACCGGAGTTCCTTGAGCATATTGCTTGATAACAATCACCTGACCTCGTTACCAGATGGCTTATTTGAAGGGATAACGCTCGGACCTAGGAGAGCACCAGTAATGCTAAATCTTGGAAACAATCATCTCACATCACTTAGTCGATGGGACATGTCCTTCTATGCTGTTGTTTTGTAGTCCCCATCTGGGGGCTAAGGGAAAACCAAGTGTAAATTCATAATAAATTATTACGATCACATAACTGTCTGTTCCCGCACATAAAACTGGCACATTTTCTTAAAAATATATAAAATGTCACTTCAATTTCATTTCCCCAATATCAGTGACTAGTGGATACACATAGACTTCAGCAAACAATGGAGTTAAAGATATTCAATCACCGGCCCGGTATGGGGTGTAGAAAAACACTTCAAATTCCCTTTCATCTGGGAGTGCAGGCTGGACCATTGTTATATTGTCGCGCAGCTGAAGAGATTTCAGCTGTTACGCTCTCCAATTTAGACTGAGTACTTTTCAGGACAAAATACTTAACCTCTTTCACAAATAAATAAATATTGAGCTTCTATAGTGCGTGTTCAATTAACTTTGGTCATGTTTTTCATCATTTATTCGAAAAGGAAGAAACATGAACAAACATCATAAGAGAATGTTGCTGGGCAAGCTTTGACCTAACAACTTTGTGCAGAACCAAAATCCGTAATTTATTGCTTAACTTCATTTCGATTCAATTTACCGCGTTTTCAGAAGAAAATTTAGTGCCAACGACCTATATTATAATGTACACTGGTTAGTTATTGTGAGAGAGGACGGGTATTTGTCACTCAACCCGAATCGTGGAGGTGGTAACACCTGGCTATAACAATGGCCCTACATACCCGGCCCATTAAATATCTTTAGCTCATGGTTTGCTGAAGTCTATACATATCCATTGGTCTCTGATATTGGGAAAAATAAATTGAGGTGACATTTTATATATTTTTAAGAAAATGTGCCAGTTTTATGTGCGGGAACAGAGAGTTATGTGATCGTAATAATTTATTATGAATTTACACTTGGTTTTCCCTTAGCCCCCAGATGGGGACTACAGAATTTGTTATACAGTTGGTTATTTGGTCCACGTCCCATGGTCTAACTGTCAATTGACGTCTTTACTGGTATGAATATAACAGGATCGCTGGTCCTTAATTTTAACAACAATCGGCTAACCTCCTTGGTGTATTCACTGGTATGGCTCAAATAATTGAATTACTACTTTCGGGTAACAACCTTACGGTACTGCAGTCAGGCTTATTCGATAATCTTGCTGCCTAACGCGGGCCTGCGTTCTGGACACAACAGTTGACTTTTAGTCCGAGGAGCTTTAAATAATTTTGGTTAGTTTTTGCGGTCTCTCAATCTAACTAGTAATAAGCTAACAATTTTGCCTATCGACATTTTCGACAATCTTCCTTTATCATTTATATGAGCTATATCTTGATTACAATCAGTTTGGAGAACCAGTGTAGGGATTGAAGAGCCGCAGGTTGTCAGCAGCTGCTGACAGGGCCCCATAAAATAATGCTCTCAGGGCCCCTTCGGATCACCTTAAGTCGCACTAAAGTGTGATATTATGTGCGTGATTCTGACGCGAAAGGGGCCCCACCTTAAGTGCTGACAGGGCCCTTTTTCCTTAAAATCCGCCACTTGTGCTGCCAAGTTCTTTTGACTCCATGTATAATTTGGTTGACTTAATTTTTGGAGTAATAACTTGGGGAATACAAGTAATTGCCAGATTAAAATATGGCCCTTCTTTTGGAACAAAGTCCGAATATCTGGGATCATATAAGATGTCGAATATACATGAAAGAGATAATTTACAATACTTCGTAGTCCTTCCTACATAGTCAGGTAGAACGTTCATGTGAGACGTCATTGAGTATATATACAAGTGTTTGTTGAAAAATTGATAGATTTAGGGTGAGGTAGCAATACGATCCTGCCGGGTGCCACCTGGGGCATCCTTGGCATTTTGAAAATCACAGATGGCGTCGCCATAAATGATACTTATCTATTCAACCCTATTGATCAAACGATGAGTTACTAGATATACTATATAGGATCGAATGAACAAGTGTATGACATTTGTAACATTAAGTCATACTTCAAATTCAAAATGGGAAGCAAATCAATCAATTTTAAAATGAAATGCCCTAGACAGCACATACCTCGATAAAATAGACTGAAGGACTTAGGTTTGTTGTTAAACCCAATACATGTATTTCTGATACAGTTGTAGTTGTAAACTATGACGTCAATCAAATGGCAGCCAAAACCGTGAACATCTGCAAAAAAAATACTTGCCGTATGGGAAGATCAACCCATGCCAAGAAGCTTAATCCAGCGTTTAATGCCTCCTGCCGGTTATCACAGGCTTTCTTTCTGAACATGTTGTCATCATCTCACAGACCCTTGCTATTTGTATATGTACTAAAAAAACCCGGCTAATCCACTTTCCCCTTGTCAAGGGTCAATATCTTAACTACGAGCCTAAAGTACATGCCCTGAATCCTCCCGGTCTGAATGCTTTTGAATTGGTGTCGCAAAACATGCCTAGATACAACGTAAAATTCTTCTGTCCAGGGATGTGAACACCCTTGCTTTTCTGCTCCAGAAATTGCCGCAAACGGCCACCCCCCCCCGAACTCTTCTGTTTTTACTGGTTTTTTACAGAATGCAAACCTCCAAAATTGTTTTCACAATCGTGGAACTTTTGGAATAGATTATTTATGAAAAAGACAAAGTACAAATTCCTCAGAAATAAAAAAAAATCGTGATAGGCCTTACGTAGCCTAAGGAATACCATTGAACCCTGGGCTACGATTCTGCATTCCTGTACCTACTTCTGCATTTCTGCCCGAAATTTTAACCAGTCCACCTCCTTTCCACGGGTAATGTGGAACCCTTTTTATTTGACATAACCCCTAGTCTTACTACAAAGGAGTTCCTTGTGCACTCACCTGGGCATGCTGGTGTATGAGGGGGGGGGGGGTTAGTTGACCACTTTGCCATTGGATGTTTTCTCCAAACTCGGGTCATCGATGGGCACTCACACACGACCACATACCCGGCCACATAACAAACCAAAATGAAAGGCGATTGCTAAACCAATGAAAAATGGCGGTTCCAAATCCAGAGTTTTAAATATCGCCACCACCAAAACGTTCATTTAGCTATTAGCATAAGAGAGCCGTGGCTGATTAGATTTTTTTCCACAACATATGCGAAACTGATATTTGGGCATTTACAAAACTTTGGGAAAATAGTTAAGCGTTAAAACAAGGCGTACGAAAAATCTGGGTCCACATGAAACCCTACATTTTAGTGTTAAGTCTTAAACCTATTAATCTGCTGCAGAAATGGTTAATTGCGTCGATATGCTTAACACATATTAGCACATTTTTTGGAGAGCGCCCCCATTAAAAAAAAATGATATTTTTGCACATTACGTTGGTAATTGTTTTGAAAACTATACCTGCGACGAGAATGCTAAAAAATGCGTTTTTATCACAATAGCGATTTTGTAATTAGAATTGGGATCCCGGGATTGGACTTAACGGCAGAGCTGTAAATGCAACGTTTATGTCCGTCTATGAAATAGTGCCACCTCCGAGACAATAACCCTCTAACTTGGCTTGCCTGAACTATACAACAACTAATGGATGAGGTAACCCGCACATGGCGCTATTCCCGGTATTTCACATGGAAGGCCGTTTCCAGCGCCGTTGTATTATTATCGGGGATCCCCGATAATAATCTATTCTAGTAACAAATATTCCTTCGTTTGTGACCATATACATTTTCGAGGCTTAACCTTACACAGGGTCTACTTTCCTAGGCCAGTTATCAAGCAATCGGTAAAAATCTCAATATTTGAAAACTTGGGGGCGCTCGTCAAAAAAATGTGCTATATTGGCTTTAACCGCCAACCCTTTCCCAACATCTTTGTAGCGTTCTGCTAATGGTCTATCAGACCGAGGTCTAAAAAGGTATCTACTCTCCAGAACTCAAACTCAAGTCATTGATCGTTGAATTGGGCAGTACGTAATGCAAATTATTTATTCCTAGGTGCTCTCAATCAATATCTTTTATTTTCAGTCCGTATGCTGATTTATTATAATATGGAAAGAATCATAAAATTCATGCATTTTGTTGTCGAGTAATTCTTTTAAAGCAAATACGACTAAAATATCAATGGTGAGAACCAGTACAAAAACAAATCCCCAACCTGCCATTTTAATGACCATATTGCACATATTTAGCTAAAAAATCTAGCCAAATTTCACTACTCAAACCACTTTTCAAACCCTTAAATATCACCCCTTGAATATTTTTTGTCATAAAAATAGAGGACCTCGCTAATTAATAGAGCCACTTTTGCATACTCTGCTTGAGTTTGATCGATCATATCTCTGGAACTGTATGTCCAATTTCAAATAAAAAGCATTTAATAGATTACACTCTACAAAATTTAGCAATGTTATTATTTGCATGCGAAGGTTTTGGGCCTCTATCACCGGTTAAACGCCCCCCCTCCCTAGTCACTTATTTTTCATCAATTTACTGGTGTAATAAAGGCACTCTGGAGGAATGTTATGCTGTGCTGCATATTCTCACCAACTACAGTATTCCACATGAGAGTGTCAAAGCAATTTGCCATCATGACAACCCCGATGATAACCCAGCTAGCTTTGTGCAATCCATGGATGGGCCCACAAAGGAGATCCTAGTTCCTACTGGTATCCTCCAAGGAGATACTCCGTATCTCTTTGTAATCGATTAATTGATTACATCTTCAGAAAGAGTCTTGACATCAATGAATAACTAGGGGCTCACCATCAACCCAAGCGTTCTAGACCAAAGTCAGCACCTCACAGACCTTGCCTGGGCAGACGTACTCCGTATCTCTTTGTAATCGTGGTTGATTACATCTTCAGAAAGAGTCTCGTCATCAATGAATGACTAGGGACTCACCATCAACCCAAGCGTTCTAGACCAAAGTCAGCACCTCACAGACCTTGCCTGCGCAGACGTCAAGCTTTAACAACGGATCTGATATATGAAGCACAGGGTCTACTAATATCACTTGAGAATGGTGCAGACTAAAAAGAATACATGACCAGCATTGAGGAAGAGAATCATTAACCTATCTGCACTACAGACGCAACTCTTACCCTTAAAAGTTAACCAATTCCCTTAGTTAAAGCAATATTGGCACATTTTTGAAGAGCGCCCTCAATTTTCAAAATTTGATATTTTTGCACAGTTACGTTGGTAATTGTCTATGAAACTATACCTGCGAACGAGAATGCTAAAAAAGCGTATGTTATCACAAAATAAAGCGCATTTTGTAAGAGAACGTGGCGATCCCAGATTGGACTTAACCGCAGATCTGGCAATCGACTTTATGTCCGTCAGATGAAATAGTGCCACCTAAAGGAAAAAAACCCCAACTTGACTTGCCTGAAAATATAAAACAACTAATGGATGAGCGTAGACACGTACATGGCGCTATACCAAATTTGGGTTTTTCTCGCGCGGTGCATGTGGGATGTATCACTGAAATTTCGGCACAGATTTACTTCCGGTTACAATTGACTTCGCGGGGAAACCCCCACGCAAATCAAAACACGAACTATCGCCAAAAACATCGTTGTAATTTTCGCCCACCGGCACATGTTTAATTAAAATCCCCAACACAAATTAAATAAATAAGAGTGTGATAGCACAGCTGTATTCATGAATTCTCATAAAAATATCTGATCTTGCAAATATTAGCCACAAAACCCAACGCAGTGCATGTACTTGTTGGGCTGCCGGAATTCGGAGGACATTAATTGGTTCTACGTGTTGGACTTGTTACCTGCTGTAGTGAGATAGGTCGCTTAGTGTATAATTCGTTTTTACTTGTTTACGCATAATCCTGGAATACTCTTCATATATATATATCGGTAAAAATAAAGATAATGATAAAAATCAGGTCTGGCAAATGTCATGGTTGTGTACAACTGTGGGCAGTGACTGTGGGTTGTGGGTGGGATGTTGGAAAATAAACAATATAAAGAAAGATTATGTCGGATACACATGATATATTTAAAATGATGCTGGCTACAAGAAATCTGTGTAACAGCACTTGTAGTGACCTAAAGATTACCACACAAGACCAGATTCTTTCATGATTAAAAAGGCTACAAAAAAAAATAGGGTCTGCAGAATGTGATTTTTTTTTATATTTTTTCTAAATTTTTTTAGGACTGTTTTTGGACTTTGCACTGTCTCTTTGCCGTAACTTAATATGAAGAAGAAGCAAGTGTCGAGTAAAATTTAAATTGCTTCCGTTAACCGGTGAACCATAGACGTTCTCGACAAAAACATGAAAAAAATGAAACATCTCAATGCTTTACTGGTAAATCTTAACATGTATAATGTTGCTCTTATTGTTTTAAGATAAATATTTTTTAACTGTTATTTTGAACTCCTTGAATAAATTTCTAAACAATCCTCTGTGTTTGTGAGTTCACCATTCTTTGTGCCTGAATTTTGTGTTTCTGGTGCCAATGAAAGGTAAAAATAAATACAGAATCAATAATGAAATAACTAAACAATAAATAAATCCGACGGATCCTGTATTTTTTTTTCTTGGCCTTATGTATAATGTTCGTATTTATTATTTTGCCCTCTTTCTCTTTCGCTTTTTCAGTCTTTTCTTTCTTTCAGTGGTGCTTTTTTTCTTTTTTTTCAGTTTCTGGTAGCTTCGGTATTTTTTTTAGACGCCCTGTAAATGTAATAAGGCGAGTCCTAAAATGAAGACTGAAACCACGTTCCATACGTCCAACAAACTTTTGACTTCATATTCATACCGATCGTTGGTCTTCGTTTCAAACACCGATTATGGCGAGCCTAAAACTAAGACCGTTCATCAATCTTCATTTTATAAACACCCAGTTTTAAAATTTCAGAACTTGGTGCTATATAAGTGTTTGCTTTTGTAGGAACTTTTTCAAGTTCTAGATTATCTCAAAGCCATCTGTTCATGTGGACATCTTTGGCTCTGTGGACGTGTAAAAGAATCAATCCAGTGGTGGATGAATCAATCCGGGAATCATTAACTTGTAGAAAACTAGTTAGCTTAAACAGACCTAACATCAGAAACTCTGTTTTATTCAAAGTCCAACTACCATTTTATTTCAACCTCCAATAGAAATATTATTTTCAACTCACCAGGTCGCACATCCGACATGAAAAACACAATCACTCACCCAACAATGTTTATCGCAAATAATCACTGCGTCCGAATTTTGCGGTATGCGTCTGTGGTAACGGAGTTAACTCCTCCCCTTCTGATGGGAAAACAACAATTTATACGGCAAAAACACAGCTTACATTATGAAACGTGAGTGACAGTCAATCACAATAACAATTGAACAAAAAGCCTGAAAGCAAAAAATAGTTCAGAAGAGTTTATTTAACGCGAATATTTATGCATAGAATCACAGTTCGCATAGTGGTGGACATATCATGTAGCGTTGGGTGTAATCAGCTGTTTTTACACGGAATGATCTGTGCCGAAATTGCTGAGTTCCTACCCACAATGCAACTCGCACGGGAAAACCCAAAATCCCGTATTCCCCCGGCTATTTCACATTGGACAGGCGTTTTTTCCAGCGCCGTTGAATTATTATTGGGGATCCCGATAATAATATTCTAGTACAAAATTCCTTCGTTTGTTAAACAGACTTTTTCGAGCTTAACCATTCACAGCTATAGTTACTTCCAGTTCCCAATGGAACCGTGTAAAAATCTCAAATGTTTGAAAAATTGGGGCGCGCTTCAAAAATGTGCTAAATGCTTTTAAGAAAAACACTTAATTGAATACATACACAATCTCCTCAAGGGCCCAGAAATGCAATCCGAATGAATGTGGTTTGTGTCAATCCTACAAGGAGGGGCTAGAAACATTCAACAATTTTTAAAAAAATTTTTTTTGGGTGGTGATGACATCATATAGTGAAAATATTGATTTTCAGAGAGTAATAAAAAATCGCTGGTTACTGGTGTGGAATCTATTCATGACCCTCCTGCTCAAAATCAATAGTTTCACTATGATGTCACTGGTAGTGTGATTCTTTCTGGCCCTGTTTTATTGGATGGAATGTCCCGTAAAGATTTGGTAGTGGGTTTAAGCATCTCATGTCTGGAACCTTTAAGTGATGCCCTTAACCGATGGGTGCAAACACTTAATAGTCAGTTTTTGTAGTTTAAACACTTAAGGGAATTTAACAATGAAAATCATTTATTTTTCGCATCCATCAACACTCTGGCTGTAAAATTAAGCTAATTGCATATTTAAATGAGCAGATTTCATGGTTATGAAAAAATGGCAGCCAACAAGAGGAGGTCAAACTGGAACTGATGATGAGACAGAAATGCTCGTTTCGTAGTACGGAAGACAAAAAATGTCCTACGGTCTTCCTTTAATGCCTCCATAATCTTCAAGGATCAATCCAAGGATGGCAAAGAAATACTTACTGTGCAGTAATTAACCTAAATCCCGCTGCAGAAGAGAAGGCAAACTCGGCCAAAAGTAGTGGACAACCTGGTTTCCTGGGCTATGTCAACCATTGCCACATACAGGAAAGACCTGCAAACGACAGGTTGTTGTATTGTTAATAAAAATGTTTTCCCTAAACAAAGAGTTAGGTGCTTCTGGAGACACACCACAGCTCATAATCTGGTGAATCAGGCTCTGTTGGACAACAAGCCCCTGCTGCATCCAATGTCAAGAATCACAACCATCTCCGCACTCTCGTCGCCCTTTCGTGCAAAACGCTGCTATGCCCTCCAGCTCCCCATTCACATCTTACAGACATGGTACACTACCTGGCTAGATACTCCAAGATCAGACCAACATACGACAGAACTCCCATTTGTTGGCAATCTTCCACGCACAGAATGGGTCACCTTGAACCGGATTCGCACAGAAGTCGGTCGTTTCAACAGCATTATGCACCGATTGGGGCTGCGATGCATCTCCAGCCTGCCAATGTGGTTCTCTATCACAGACTGCGGATCACATTCTCAATGAGTGCCCTACCTTTCTTCCACCGGTGGATATAGACTTTTCAAACCCCAACCAATCAATAGTGAGCTGGCTCCACCGAACTCCTACACTACAGAAATTTTGCCTTACCCCAACTTGTCATTTGCACTTTGAAGGAAATTTCCGCCACTGTTTTCCAGTATTACTTTTTATTTTTTTCCTATTTCCCAAATGCAAACACACCCAATTTTTCAAATGCAAACACACTCGAATTTTGTCATGCAACATGCATATTCTGTTTCGATAATTTTGTTTCAAAGTTGATTGGAAATACTTTTGCCAATTTTTTTATACACGGATACCAAACATATCACATTGGGTCATTCACTTGCAACATTTTCTGGGCGTTGCAACCCCAGAGTGTGACGTTTTACAGATAATGGCGATGTCGTATTGCTGCCAATACCTCTGTTCATTATTATTTATGATGAACCATTAGAATTTCAAATAATTTCTATCAAAAAAGTATAAGGTTTAAACCAACTTTGCAGGAGAAATTAAATGTGTCATGGAAAGCGAATATGGATATAGATCCGCGCTTCGTGCGCGCAGCTGTAGTAAACTTGTGATGTGAACTCTCGCCACGAACACTTATACACATGCTTCATTCAAAACAAAACCTTCATAAGGTGCAATGTCATTTACCTCATTAGTACTACCCCATCATCCCCACGGGGGGGGGGGGTGTAATGTGATCCCTAAGTCGCTTAACCTACCCCTTCAGAATGGCCATCATTGTTAGGACTCCTTGTATAAAATGCCACTTTGTCCCCCGGTTATACCAATAAAACTATTTTGGATGTTCTAGTTCATCCACTATAATACTAATAGTAAATTCCCGCCTCTTCTTTCAGGCGCACCCCTCCAGCATAAAATAATTGCTGAAGGATCCTTAAAACCTTTAAACACACTCAGAAAAAACCCAAATGTTACATGTATACTCATGCTCATTAAGTTCATGAGTCCATGAAAAAATGTAAATTATGCTCAAAATCAAGAAGTCTATAATGCTGCTGCAGATCACATGCTCATTAAATGTGTGTCCATATACAAAATATACATAAATACAAAGATTGTATAAAAAGTTTAAAATTGTCTCTTCAGAATACGTGAATATATATAATACACATACAAAAACCGCTACCATATATAATAATGTAAGTGCATGCTGCTCACCATGCAAAATACACTAAAATTACAGCCTTATGTATGGTGGATATAGGTGGTATTGAAAAGCAACATACTAATGGATAATAAGTATGTGTCAATAGCTCCAAAGTCGGCCGCACAGTCATACAATATACGTGTGATGTCTAGGTACGCATCTGGAACCGGAGAATAACATAAACCTATGACTGAATCAGCATAAAAATGTGCACACATTAAAGTTGGAGAGAACATGCTGAATATTTAAAAATGCATCACATCTTCAGGAGCGGTCTCACAAAGAATACAGGTTGGATCTATTGTATATTGATTGAATTTAGCTCGATTTGTCTGAAGAACATAGGTTCCACTTATGAGCCTTGCTTTAATTACGGCTTTCTCTACTTCTCTGTTGCCAGGCGGCAAAGTACGCCATACATGATGAGGGGTACCAATCTTGAATGCATTGATGTTGAGAAACTTTATACTGTTTTTTTCTCATGATCTACCTTCCACTGACTCTCCCAGAAAGACCCAATCGCAGCTGTAACTAAAACTTTCCAGGCTTTCTTTGTTGGAGGATTTTCAATGATCATATTTTACTAAAAGCTCTTTAATCTTCACAAAGCAGCTCTTACTGCTGCTATTCTTGATTATTAATTGTCTTTCTGCAATCTTGTATTCAATGCTATCAGATTCTCTAAAGATATTTCCCAAACGGGGGAGAGATGCTGCATCAATATAAGCTTCAATGGGTTTGGCACCAATAAGAGCGTACACAGTAGTCTTGGCAGGTGAAGTAGTCGGATAGATATGGTCCAAGTTATGGCCTGACCGTAAAGTTGAGTATATACGCATTTTTTTTGATGAAAATGATAGATTAGGGTGTGTAGAATAAGAATCTGCCGGGTGCCACCTGGGCATCCTTGGGCATTTTGAGAAATCCAAGATGGCGTCACCATGAATGATAATTATATATTCAACCCTATATTATCAAACTATGGAGTTACTAGATATACTATAGAATCCAATGAACAAGTGTATGGCACTTGTAACATTAAGTCATACTTCAAATTCAAAATGGAAGCCAAATCCAATAATTTTAAAATATGCCTTATAACAGCAAATACCTGCGATAAAAAATAGATATGAAGTACTTAGATTATATTGTTAGACACAATAAATGTATTTATAATACTCTTAAAGTTGTAACATGACGTCGATCAATATGGCAGCCCAAAACGTGAATATCTTCAAAAAACACTTGACACAAATTTCTAATTATTACCTTCAAGTATGAATTATTATGTCAATGAAACAATTAGAAATGTATCTATGATCATAATCAAGTGATACCAGGTAATCCCGATAAATAAAAATGTGTCAAATTGTAAATTGAATGCAATATATGTGAACAAATGTAATTCCTATGGTATTTTGATAACTTTGCACCATATTAGTTTTATTTCGATTTTGGCGCATTGAAAAACACATTGAAATGTATGCTGTACATTGATTAGGATCAAAGGTACATTTCTAATGTCATTGACACATTGATTGATTTTGTTTTGAAGGCTGTAATACTTATAACTTTGTGTTCAAGCTATTTTTGAAGATGTTCACGTTGTGGCTGCCATATTGAACCTGATGTCCGTCAATGTTACCAATTTTGAAAGTATCAGAAATACATTATTGTGTCTAACAACATAACCTAAGTACTTCATATCTATTTTTTATCGAAGGTATGTGCTGTTGGTATAAGGCATATTTAAAATTATTGGCACCATTGTCTTCCATTTTGAATTTGGAAGTATGACTCAAGGTTACAAGTGCCTACACTTGTTCATGGGATCCTATAAGATAATCTAGTAACTCCATAGTTTGATAATATAGGGGTGAATATATAATTATCATCATGGGCGGACGCCAGCTTGGATTTCTCGAAATGCCCAAGGAAGCCCAGGTGGCACCCGGCAGAGATTCTTATTCCTACACACCCTAATCTATCATTTTCAGCAAAAAAAACTGTGTATATAACTCAACTGTACGGTCCATGGACGTTCTCCCTGCCCTAAAGGTTTTTTTCGGAAAGAATGAATCTGAAGGAGCTGCTTTCTATGGGATGGAACCTTTCAATCATCGACTATTAGTTTTATTGAACTTCCGGTGTACTTCAGCACCATATAACATTCTTGGAATAACTAAATTAATCATCAGATGATAAGCAATTACTGTGGCTCTCCATGGAGACCTGCCCCCATAAGGCATATATGTTACACGCCGGCACCCTTTGGTCATTTCATCAACACAGGCCAAGAGGAGATGGCCCTCCTCAAAAGAAGGATATGATCAGGGTAAGTTATTTTGTCTTTAGAATTGTGTTAATGGTGGCACTCTTGGAAGCGTTAATATTGTATCTGTGCGCCTTGCTGCAATGATGTACAAGATCAAGCAATATCTGGTTTCCACAATCTCAGATGAGACAACTGCAATATCGTCTGCACATGTGTGGGCTGGGATATACATAGCACCAATAGAACAGCCTATCTTCTGTGACTGCAATTGGTTCAGAAGAGTATTTGTATATACTTTTGTAACCTTGTTTCACACCTTGTAGTACCTTAAACTGTGAGGATAGAGTAGGGTCATTCCATGCCAAATCAACAAATCGAGTACACCATCACCTCTTGGATTTCTTTCTTTTTTGGTATATTGAAAGATATTCATGAGAAACTAAAATTCTGAAAATTTGAGCTCTGTACCTCTTTTCGTTTTCACGCTACAGCAATTTTAAATTTGAGAGGGTCACCTCAAAAACATGTAGCCGTGTGAAATTCAATATTCAGAGTGCCATAAGTAAAGAACTACACCCCTCAGATCCTTAAAACTTGGCATTCAGGATTACCTTTGTTGCAAGTTGCAAATAAGTGATCAGAAAAAAATACACCTTGCTCCGATTAAAAGTTACAGGGGTCAAAATGGCTCACAAGCCACTCGGACCATACTTTTTTTTTGGTGGGGGATACGTCAAAATAAAGCGATATAACTTCCAAATTTGGGCTGCGATAGCTTATCTTAAATACTACCATTGTGTATAATCTATACTTATACAGCTTTATTGGAAAGATATGCTGTCACAAAAAGCAAAAAAGCCCAAATTTAACTGCTGACTTGACACCTTAAAAAATCACTGGCAACTTTGCACCACATTCGTGGTTTTATAGGTTAGATAAGAAAGGTACCCCTGCTGAAGTTCTATGCAAATGCACAACATGGTGTCTAACTGCCATATGTAGTAACCAGGCTTCAAAGACTCTAAACTTTCAACTAAATTTAGACAAAGTTCCATTGAAATATACACAGAATCTGAACGTTGCAACTTGGTATTCAAGAGTGCAGCTTAAGACTTTAAATCCAAGTTTTCACCTTATTAGCACCTAATTTATGTAGGGCTGGACCAAATTTTCAGCTTTGCGTCTTGTTGGTACGGAATTTATAATACTTAATTATTCTAATTGAATTATATATAAACAGTGAACTGTGCAAGTTAAGTACCACCAATACCCAGTTTGCGAAGTTCAGGTTTCCTGCGCGTTTCAATGGGAATTCTTTCAAAATGAATTACAATGAAGTAGGGGGCTTTTTGAAGACCAGTTTACTTATATAAGACACTTAACACCACAATGAAACTTTTCCAAAAATATCAAGCAGGACCCCCCTCAAACATATTACAAGCAGAATTTGGTGCAAATTCTGACAATTGGTTTTTTAGGGGGGTCAAGTCAAGGTTAAATTAGAATTTTACTTTTTGCGACAGCTTATCTCTTCCAACGAAGATGATATAAGTATAAGTTGCCACCAGGGTAGTATTTAGATTGCTTATCATCACACCAACCCAAATTTGGAAGGTATTCACTTTACCTTTTTGACTTATGGCCCCCAAGTATGGTCCAAGTGGTTTTTGAGCCCTTTTTGACCCCTGTATTTTAATTTGGGGTCAAGGTGCATCTTTTCTGTTCACATATTTGCACTCTGCAGCAAACGGGTAATCCAGAATGCCAAGCAGACTAAAAGCAATTGAGAGAATTTTAAGGTTAACGAAATTCTTAGGCTATTTCCCGTTTCGATGACACAACATCTGATCAGGTCATATACTCAACTGCTCTGCAATTGTCAAACCCGTGAAGTTCCATAATTCTTTCTCTTTCTGAATTTGTTATAAATACACTTTTTTGCTCTTAGTTGTAAGTAAGAGTCCTTTGATATTTTCGCAGATCTGATTTCGGGGAGAAAGGCGTGAGCGAGTCTATCAACACGACCCAAATCGAAAACTCTCCCGACCCAATCGAACACTTTTATACGCACGTTAAAATTCCAGAATCAGATGAATGTACTGTTTTGTTTTAATATGCGCACGTTCAAGCCAACCACTTATACTATTACAGGTTATTGCACATCCATGCCAGTGACAAATATACCAATACCTTGATTATTATGATTTTTTCCGATGTTTCGGATTAGCAATCGCTGCTTATTCTATCGGGGAACGAGGCTTTGATCAGAAATGACCCTTTAATTATTTGGTTTGACCAACATAGGACGTTGTTTGTTTCTTTACATTAAAAAGGAAATATTTCCCCCAAACTTAAATTTGCATCAGAAACAATATGGGGCCAATTTAGTTCACATTTTTGGTTCGGCGGCTGTACTAGAAACTTTGAATCATATTTTAAGGTGAAAAAATCGGACCATGATCAATCGAAGTATGTTCTTAGATCTTTCAGGAATATCAAGGGTTGTGAAAAAAAAAAATAGAAAATGCTGTTGTAAAATTAGAAAATATTCTATCAAGAGTATAAACTATTGGTGTAAAATTATAAGAAATGTGGCGAAAATAGTAAAATTTCTCGCGAAAAAACCTTTATCCAAAATTGCTGCTTCCAAGCCAATGGTAAAATAACACCCCTTACGTCTTTCACTAAATAATAAGACAATAGGGTTTGATATTATTTGGTTTGAAATAATAATTACTACCTAAAGAACAATCACTATATTTTGCTGTTTTAATTGCTCTTGTACTCACGCAATCAAGCCAAATAATATCGGGAACGTGAATTAAGTGCCGTGAATGCTGTTGACGATAAATTGATGCAATTTGAACTGGCTATACTATACGTGAATCACAAAAAAATCGTCGATTACAAAATAAATCAGAAATGACAATTTGTAACACACCTCTTTTTCCCTCCATTTCAATGGGATTTATACAGTTAAGCAAAATATATACGTTAATATGTACGACATACGGATTCTTTGAGATTTTGGGCCCGACATCATGCTCCGGAGCATTTTTTCAATTCGTCTCATAGGTGCGCTATTCATTAGTATGTGGTGCGCTTTATTCCGCTTTAATTGTTTCATATTGAAGTTTCAAAAAACGTACTGGCCGCCGTCCGGATGGTCGGCACTGTGGCTTGGGCGCTCGTCTGGTTATCTAAAGGTCGTGGATTCGAAACCCCTAATATGGAACAAATTTAGTTTATGATTTTTATTTGTATTTTAGAGTTGGAGATTGAATCATAAAACATTGAATAGAAAATATTGAATACTTCCTTATGAGATAATAAGACTGTCATGGTCCTGAGCCTGATTTCGGCCAGAATCTCGACGTGCCGATATACGGGGCATAACTTAT
The DNA here is from genome assembly GCA_023653785.1 of Ophioderma brevispina. NCBI lineage: Eukaryota > Metazoa > Echinodermata > Ophiuroidea > Amphilepidida > Ophiodermatidae > Ophioderma > Ophioderma brevispina. The sequence goes on from JAMKCH010023477.1 coordinate 71,069, forward strand.
GAGAAGACTGATGACCCAGGCTATCTTGTTTTAATTGCATCTATGATAGCCTACTCTCCTTTATTGATCTTCAAAAAGAATTTACTGTTCACACAAACTCTCACCCAATTAATCCTGATTTGTAATGCAAAGGGTTTTCAACACTACTACTGCAATCCCGGTATAATCAAAGCTATGCCAATAGAAAATCCGACCAGCCAATGATGGCAGAATTGGATCCGCAATACTGGGGGCCTGTACCCAAAACCTACCCAAATCTTTGTGTACTTCTGTACCCCGCGTGTATTAATGTAATTCAAACGCTACACTTAATCGCCATTTGGGTGAATTCAAGCAGGATGCACCCCACCTATGGCTGCAAGTGAGGTGTTGGAATGTATAAAATTGGATTGGTGTATAATGCTAAAGAACTCTTGGTTGCAATCAGCCTCAACATTAGAATGATCTTGTTTTCTTTGCTCTGCAACAGGGGAATTGTACTTTAAATAATCAAGAAAATGTAGCATTAAGAGTTGACAAAGGCATCATGATAATTGGTACATTCTCAAAAATGGCAAATTTAATTTAATGTGTTTAAACCCATATGATGGAGAAACGGGGGGTGGGCTTACAAAACCTGCCATATCTATCGTTTTTTCATTCGATTTCCGCACTTTTTTCAACACTGAAAGTAATTAATTGCGTTTTTTAAAACACAACAACAATCGATGATGAGTAAGAGGAGGAGCAGAATATCATAGGGGCCGTATTTAAGGGAGTTGTTTACCTCCCACTACATAAAAGGTTTGACACCTTTGTATTTTAGTATGGGGACCCTCGACAACAAATCAATGCTAGTGTAGTATACTCTCTCACATTGTTGTATCATTTTCAATAGTGGCAAATTAAGTTACACAGGGGTCCAAACTTTAATGCCCCAATCAATGTTTAATTTATGCTGCATATTGTCCTAAGGATTGATCCGAAAATGTCTAGTTTGTACCACCTACTACCAGTGATTTTGGAGTTATAAGGTAAAATGGTAAAAAAGGTAATCTCCGATTTGTACAGGGTCCACATTAAAATTTAATCTAATTATATTTTTATAAATACTTCCAAGTGATTGCTGAGGTTAGAGGACTCATCAAAGGTAAGTTTGTATTATTTAAATGCTTACTTATCGAGATAAGGGTCAAAGAGGTCAACACCATTGGTTATGTTGACCTATGACCTATTTTGTCCCATAACATGGTAACTATCATTGCAGATGATATCAACTATTCCTTTATTTTGACTCATTAAGCTAGAGAACAACTTCTATTCTACTATCATTTTAACAAAATTGGAGGAACTTTTCGATTTTGACCCGGTACAAATAAAAATTGACCGTTTTTGTGATACCATTTTAGGCAATTTTATTACCTCTACATCCAAAACCATTGGTTATAGATGGTACAAACTATACATTTTGAATCCTTATACTAGACGGACAATAGTCATACTTTCAACATGACTGGAGCATTTAAAAGTTTTACCCCTGTGTAAACTTTAAATGGGCCCCTATTGAAAAATTGGAGACAACACAATTTGAGCGTACTCCTACCAGTGCGTTGATATAGATGGTCCTACTAACTACCAAAGGTTCAAACCTTTTCTGTATTGAGGGGTAAACGATGATTTTGACCTGGGTCCTAGCTCCTCCACTATAGTGATTGCATTAAGGTCAAGATCGCTTTAATCCTTGCAAATGTTTTTTTTTTATTTAACGTATATATCTTAGTCAGAAATTGAGTTATTGGTAGATAGGGGGGTTTTTTCTTTTTACAACACAATTAACTCAATTGACTTTTAAAATGACCTTAAATTTCTGAACAACCCTCAAATAAGCCCTAGATTTGTATATTCTTTGAACCGCTATTGCTCCCTACCTAATGTTACCAGTGTTCATGAATATCCATCACAGACCGTAGTAGGGGATGGGTGGGGGTGGGTTAAGGAAGCGTATAGTCGGGACGGACGACGGACGATGGTGATTGGTCATTACAAGTTACGAGCTTTTTATTTGTGTGACTCTTTGTTAAAAATAGACATTACAAGACACATTGGCCCAAAAGCAATGACAGAATAAAGTACAAAATAAGAATGAAGTCACAGGTAATGCTTAGTTACAAAGATGGCACTGACAAAACGAAGGAAAAAAATAGACTGAACCAAAACATAAAAAAAAATAGACCACCTGTATTAAACTAACTCGCATAACAGGCATACCATTTTTCCTGTAAAGCTTACCCTTTTAAAAGTAAAAACCTTTCTATCTACCTTTTTCAGAAATAAACACTTTACTAGTAATTTTATGAATCATCGCGTTCCGGATAGAAAACCAATTCAATCAGTGATTTACGGTCGAATCAATTGTATAAAAAAATTACGTTTAAGTACGAAAGAGAGTCACGCGTTTTAATACACAAGGGGCCCACGCCTCAATCAGGACGTTGCCAACAATAAAATCCTGGCTGTTAAGCTAGACTCTGGCGGTACCTGCAGTACATGTCTGATTGTCGATGTAGCCTGGACAACAATTTTCTGTTTCTTGTCGCACCAACATGTATGCATATTATGAAAGAATTTATTGCCTCTAACGTTACAAGTTGTAACGTTTGTGGAAATTACAATTTCTGATTTCTTACTTAAACGTCGAAATATTTACATATTTATTCTTTTGTACTTGCGACTATCTCTGTAACCAATAATATCTGTTTGATCTCTTGTTGTCTACCAATACTACGCATCACTATTGCCGCAAAAAACTCGTTTTACAATGGGCGTGTGGTACGTGAAATACGGCTAAAAATTCTTCAAACTTTATTGGATTTTGCATTCCCTTCGTAAATCTTACGTTCGAAACGTTTTTGGACGGACACACAACGTTCGTAGGTAAGTCAAGTCTACTATATTTTAACATACTTATAGAGTCTAGCAGAGTCTAGTGTAACACCCTTTGCACGGCTCACTATTTGCAGGCTGAGCTCGAACTGGTCCTTTATTTTAAAAGAGGTGTTAATAGGCTTACTGTATTTTGCGAAACGAACAGAACTCCCTTGGGATCCACGCTTTAGTCCTTTATGGCCGTTATTGCATGCAGTGACGTAATAAAGCGTGTAACCAATGGGAGTTCTGTTTCGTTTCGCAAAATCAGTAAGCCGTAGTAACAATGCGTTCACCTCATGCAGGAGGCCCTTCATTTGGTTTTTGTATAGAGAGAATCGAACCTCATCGAACCCTTAAGCAGTGCGCAGCGAATACAATAACCAACCATGGCTTGCACAGCGGGTAGGGTTAGCACACTTGGCGAGTGCCAAATTGTGTAAAACGTTTTTTCTATGGAGTGTGACCTGCGCACTATGATGATATTGCGATATAGTCTCGCGTGAGCCACATCCTGGCTCCATAGACGACAACGGAAAAAGCGTTTCACTCAATGTTTGCGTGAAAGAGTTCATGATCGAGTGCCTAAATTCTTCACTGTTGTACCGACTGAAATGTTCTTGGAGGTGTTCTACACAAACATAGGTTTGGCCCCAATTTGACTTCCAATTTGCTAATAACCAAAGTTAGACCAAAAATCCTTTGAAAATGGCAGCCTTTTCAATCCAAAATGGCGCCAAATCTTTCAGAAAATGTTCGCAATACTTTTTTTGATACCTGGATGTCTACTCTATCCCATGACACCACAAAAACAATCCAATCATACGAACCCATATTTGTATAAAATCTCAAAGGTGACTGGGGTAGAGACAGCGGCTTAATAACACCCCACCACCACCACCAAGGCGAAGGGGTGTGTAAACACATGTTGTTAGACTAGGTTAATTATCATATTTGTGAACTCCCAGGTAGTGAAACTAGTTTAGCCAAACCAAATTTGACTTCCAATTGCTGTCAAAACCAAAGATGGGCAAAATTCTTTGGAATGGCGGCCATTTTTAAATCCAAGATGGGCGGCCAAACGCTTTTCAGAAAAAAAAAAGCGAAAAATAATACCTTTCTGATACCTTCGATGTCTACCTCTAATCCAATGACAAAAACCAAAAAAAACATAAAGGGTTAATTAAAAAACAAATACCCAAGTTCGAAATCGTACATAACAGCGTACACTAGTTTCACCTCAACTTTTTGCTGTAACCAACCACCGCCTAAACCCCCTACTTCGTACTTGCGGTCTCACAGCACATTCATCAATGCAGGCCTAATCATACATGGATGAGTTTTGTTCCATTCATCCCATTCAATACCGCTTATATCGTCCCAGAACCACTGCTGGTCATGTACATCTCGTTCGCAAAAAAAAAAAACAACCCGTTTAAAGCTCAAGTTTCATTGTTTCAAGCACTGATTTTCTTTTGTAATGTCTGTTTCTCTTGTTTACTCTTGAAAAGACCCATCGGCAAGATCATGAATGACCCGATGATTCCCATGATGTCATAGACCATGACCGCATGCAAGTGATGATGAATACGGTATCAAGCATGGCTGAATTTTTTTGTTCAGTTTGCTTGATCCCCTCCGGAGCTCTTCGATTAATTCCTCGTCGCTAAAAAAAAAATGACATGGGCTAGTAATGTTGTCGTCTTCAATCTATTTTGTTTAGGTCAAAACTATCCAACTGAATGTTGAAATCGGTGTACCGCGGTGCACCGGTGTAGAAGTACCATTGTCCGCTACTTCATAGTCCGGGAACAATGGTGAACAATAGGGGCAATCGATTCAGTGACACTTCACGGGCAACATTAGTTTCACTTTCACGCTTTATTCCCTTTTCGTCTATGAGCCCCGGACTTGGGCTCCCACCGACTATATCTTTGCTTTCACTTCGGCATGTGGGCATGGTGAATTTCAGCCTCAGTTCAGGTAAGCAAGCAAAATCTGTTTTTTTTTTACCTTACATAATAATTTTGATTGAGTTGTTTGATGTACTAAAGTTTGTCGCAATAGAGTGAACTGAAAAGTGTCGCAATTTTTTTAATTTAGTGTTTTTGTGTTGGCTTCAAATGCAAAGTCGCTTGTTTTATTCTTGTTTGATTTTGGAAATCAATCTTCCCAATGTCTATCCATCTGCAGGGCCCCCCAATCATTTTTTTCATTACTACTCTACGTCCACGCAGGAGTCTTGTGAGAAGTCAGTGTGGCTCTCACAATGACCCGCCAACGTCCCGCGCGCGGTATATTAGGAATAATACCTTTGGATTGGATCGCGCGCTATTACGCAGGTTAGTAATATAAACAATCACACAGATTCCTCCTGAACGTGCGAAGGCGCACAGGTCAAATGAGGATGGGGACATGGCTTGGTCATGTCCGAATTAACGAAGTAATAGGTCAAACTAGGTCAAAGGATCAGATCACATTTTAAAAATCCATTACGTAATTGAAAGTTGACTCGCATATTTTGACTCAAGGCTTCTCTAAAGGTATATAGTTTGCCAGCCAAATAGTCGGACCATGCGCATTAAGAATTGCAAGAGCTTATTAACCCCTATTGTGTCGAAATACAACTGGTGCCAAATGCCGAAATACTGGGGGTGCTCGCCGATGTCCCAATACTTTTTGAAGTGCAAGTACCCGACTTTGGCATTAAGGAAGGGGAAGTTGAAAGGAACGTTCTGTTGATGTGGTGTGCACGTGTTTAAATTACAAGAGAGATTTTTTTTCAGGATATGATTTTCTTCTCAAATTGAACTGGACCGTGTTCGTCCATATAGAAAACCTTGATTTGAACTTCTGTCCTTGCATGACAAAATTACTAAAGTCACATCACATCCTAATTGCAAAAAGACGGCGTATTCGGCTTATTCACTCAAGGTGTGATCTCATACAATTGGTAAGCATGCCAAATGTTGCAAGATCCGGGTAAAAAAATGCTTCTTTCTAGAATTCCTCATGTATCTTTAAGCACTACCAGTGATTTCTGAACCAGACATCAATAAAATCACTTAAAAATCAGGGTTTTTGGGATTTTTGAACACCTCACTGCATGTAGTCGTTAATATACGATCTTATACGATCTTGGAAAGCCAAAAGCATTCACTTATAGCCCTTATAATGCGTTGAAGGTAGCGGAAGACGGAAAACATATTAATGTTACAAACACAAAACTTCTTAGGTTAGTGTTGGTGTGTTAGATTAGGTTGGCTTGGTAAAGGGTTTAGTAATTTACTTTAAGGGATGGTGTACATTGAAGGCTATTTTTACTCGGTTTAACGGGCCTACAACTGGTTTACGCAGTGATATATGGATTTGGGTTTAGAGTTAAATGAATTAGGGGTTAGTTTTAAGGATGGGTAAGGACTATTTTCAGGATTATGCCTATTGGCCTACACTCGTTTGATTCAGTGTGGGTTTGGGTTCGAGATTAAGTTAAGGGTTGTTTTAGGCCCCGGGTGGGATTTGTGACAGATTTTTTTTTCATTTAAGTCATTAGTCCTAGGTCCCTGGAAACAATCCTTCCCCCTTTTAACATTGGGAGTACCCTTCCACCAGTGTCTTTTAGCGGCTCTGAACTTTAAAATACTTTATCTAAGGATTTGTTAGTTTCCGTATTGTGCTATATTCCTTGTTGGCGGGCGTAATTATATTATTTAATTTATATTTATTTATGATAAAACCAGAAAAAACCTAAAAAATTAAAAAACAATACTTTTATTTTTTTTAAAAAAAGGCTATCCTTTTTTAAATTGCGGTTTTTTAAACAAATTTACAAAGATATTTTATGCTTTGACCTATTTTGGACCCTAGTACTTGTTAATTGGGCACTTCACAGATATTGACCATTACTTGCTTGTCGTTTGGACTGTAAGGATAATATATTGATATTTGGTAACCTTTATTGCAGGATTTTAAGAAATGTAATTCCCCTTATGTCACTTTTTGACCTCAGTAACATCAAATTGCCCAAGGTTGCCCAGCCACACCCGGTTATTTCTTCTTCCACTAGACTACTCTAGTCCATAAATGTTTAGCAAGACAATGAGATTAGTACCCAGTCACGCCACGTCGTTCGGTCGGCGCGGTGGGGGTCTTCGTACTTTCGGTCGGCGCTTTGCTACAAGTTTTTATCCGACTAAATCCGATTTGGGCAGGATTTACCAGAGATTAGTGATCAAGCATCTACTTTATAAAATAACATTTAAAATGTATTTTTGAAGTCCCATAGTATTTTGTTGAAGTAACATGTATTTTTTTTTGTTTGACCACGATTATTATTCTTTGGACTTGGGGCAAACGAACCATGAGACTACCTACCTACCCCCCCGTCCTTCGGGGAGACATTAAGCCGTCCGTCCCCATATACATGGAGAATCACCCCTGTGTATGTATCGCAGATAGTTTCGATAAAGTAAGGTGAAAACCCCGGCTGTCCCCAATCCTTCCTGGGATTCCTGGGCATCATTGAAAAGCAGTGTCCTTATCACTGAATGATCTGACCAGGCTAAATAAGACAGGAAGATTTATCGTGGACTTCAAGCAAGCTTGATACTACTACGAAAAAAAAATAATTATTCCATGTACTTAGCCTTTTTTAATTTTACGATGTAATAGTGTAATGTCACTGTAAACTAACAATAATCGTCTTAATTTATTTTGGTAAAGTAGCATGGATAGTTGAAGTAAAACGTTTATTTATTACAAACAACCCCTCTTTGTATTTGGATCTCGCTGTATGCTTTCTAAAAAGAGATGGCTTTTTTTCCTTGGCCTTTTAAATCACTTTTATAGTCTATGCTTTATCAAGTGTGCTACGGCTACACATAACACCACTTTAAATGCTGTGGGCAATTGACAAAGTCAATATTACAAATGCTCAAGTTATAATTGAAGCAAATATTTTAACGGAAAATTTTTCTTGCAATATAACCTCATTCCAATTGAAGGCTATGCATAATCATCGTCCCTCAATACATTCAAACAAAACAATGTGGCTTTCTTATTTTTATTTTGGGAAAACTAAGTGCGATAAAAGACAATGTATTAAAAAGGTTTTATGGCTATTGCCTTTAGATTCAACGCATTGCGTTACCTATGAACCTATTTCGTATCCAAGAGGTATACAAACACAATTTTGGACATATCTGTGACGATTGGGGTTCAAGGGGAAGAAGGTTCCACTTTAGTAGTTGTGAACGAATAACAACTCCTTGTATAGTGTTAATCATTATTAATCTCAATGACGTTATTTCAGGCTGCAATAACTACTGAATATGATATGTTTGAAGTTTCAAACACAGTTTGATGAAATTAATGGCTCGAGATTACATATTACGTGTCCAGAGCCTGCACCGGTATACTGTCCCTTTAGAAAATGGACACTGTTTGTTGATAACATAGGTAATCTTTAGTCCTGATTGTGGTATGACTTTTGACGGCAAGTACAAATTAAACATTGGGGTTTAACAGATTCAGGTCTAATGTGATCATCAGCGATGCGTTTCATCCTATCCGGAATGAGTATGTTGTCATTATTGTCCTGAAAGAACAACAGGCTAGCGACATTGCCGCTTGGTGTGTTCGAGGATTTGATTAACCTAGTTTATATGTATCTCACAACAATACGCTCATTTCAATAACCCGCGGGTATATTTTCAATATGGCCAAATTGAGGTATTTGGAAATGAATAATATAAGTTGACAGCGCGGGTGTCGTTGGGTCTATTTGATGGCCTTGTTTATTTAACGGATGGTCTTTTTCTTGACGCAATCAGTTTAACCTCGACCTGTGGTGTATTTAAAGGGTTCAACAGAAAAAACGTTACAACCCCTTGGTCGTAATAACCTGACGACACTTTCTGTCGATATATTAACTGGTCTGTCTTTGTTTGGGGTCCTTTATCTCGAGACACCCCTTTTGTCATCTTTGCCTCTGGGTATTTTAAAGCTGCAAACATATGACAGAACTACATCTTGCTGGGTAATAAACTTAATTCATTATCTCTAGGTTTATTGACGACCTTGTAACATTGTATACGCTAACACGTGAATAGAACTCACTAACCTCACTTCCCAAGGATACTTGATAGCTTGACTGCTTTAGAGTCGCTTAATCTTACCACTACCATTGACTGTGTTTGCCGGTAGACATTTTTGAATATGCTGGAAGCTGGACCTTTTGTATGGCTTCATATATCGGAACAATAGACTGATTGCTTTAGGAACCAATGCTTCAATCTTTGTACTTTCTGATTGACCTATCCTTAATCATAATCTTCTATAACACTACCACAGAAATATTCTCTATTTAACCCACTCGAAAACATTCATCTGGATAAGATTCCATATTCATAAGTACCCGATGGTATACTTTGACAATATGTTTTTTGGTTGGATTACTTCGATATAAGTCAAAACAATTTACACAAAATGCCCTGTATAGTATTCAACCACTGGTGAACATGAAGTTTCTGTAACATGCTCATACTCACAACTCTCAATTTTTGCCATCGTTTAATCTAAATCCTACGGCTTTAGAAATACTCGATCTAGCACCAACATCTACCACTTTGGCTATCCGGCATGCATTTGTATCTTGTGTCTGAGCTTATATATCTCTCCTTAGATAAAAAGGCCTTAGTAGAATACCGTTGTTTATTCGAGGGCCTACGTAATTTGCAAGTTTTATGTCGGAAACAATTTGTTGACCACATCAACCCGTTTTTTTGGTACCCTAGTTCGTCTCAATCGTTAAAAAGACCAACAACTACATGTTTAACTATTGTCTGCTGGTTCTTCCTCGGTTTGTCTACTTCAAACCCTAAAATTCAGCAGATAGACTGCAAAATTTGCCAACGAGGTTTTCGTAACTTGACACAAGTTCAATTTATAAACGTTTTCCACTAACGTATCCAAAAGATGGAAGGCAACATCTTTGATGCCACCGATGTGCAAACTCTTGATTTAAGATCAATCACTTATTTCTCGTATCAAAGTTCTCTTTTGCAGGACTTGACAATTCAACGTGTTAGTTTATGAATACGCACTGCTGCGTTAAATGGGAAAGGCAACGCTGCACTTCTCACAAAGCAAGACCATCTTATCTCACATGTCACAGAATGTTATCGACGTTTTCTTACGAGATCTATGTGGGTGCTTGGCTTATTTGCAGCAGTTTGTTGTGTTGGATTCTGCCTCCGTTCTTCGATAAGCAATCCCAACAAGTTCAAACAATTCTGATATTAATCTTTCACTATCACGATTTTCTAATGGGATTTCACATGATTATATTGCAGCAGCACCGATTCATATTACGCCGATTACTTTCCCATCTTATTCTAATATTTGGAGGAACGGTATAATGTGTAATTTGCAGGTATTCTCTCAATTTATAGAGTGAAGTATCTGTGTTTTTAGTAACGTTGATAACATTTGACAGATTTCAAGCTATCAAATACCCTTTCAGCAACAATCGTCTCAGATCAAAGTCAGTGAAGGCCTGCGTGGGTTTGATTTGGTTAATCGCTTATTGCTTGCTCAGTGTACACCCCGTTTGGTATGTCCAGGATATTTTTCTGATGTATTTGAAGTTTCTGAAGTCTGTGTGGGCATCCAATGGTTAGGAGACCCACTGTTATAAAAGATTCGATACTGTGAAATTGAAATTATAAATTCCACATTGCTTTTGACCCTTAGAAGCAATTGGGAACATTACTTAGATTTGGAACAGATACTATTTAATCAAAAATCAGAAACGGATATTATCTGATTATGACGAATCGCTAACGTCGGGTTTATAAACGCGCGACGTATTTCTCGATCGTACTTTCATTGGCATAAACCTGGTATGGTTTCATACTAATCGGTTCCTATACATACAGATCTTCATCACTGCGAGAAATACGGCAAGGCGGCAGGCGAAAACAATATGAAAACGAAGAATCCGCATGCAATTAAAATGGCCACCATCGTTTTAACAGATTCTGTACGTTGGTCCATTAGGTTATTTTGTGCATTCTCGTACAGTGTAGGTCTTTGAAGTTAACCAGTGGGCGTATGCTTGGACTTTGCTTTTATTATACCCATTAATTCTGCTTTGAATCCCTTCTCTATACCATTGTCACTTTCATACAAGACAGAAGAAAATGACATTGTAGATAAGTTACCAACGCAAACTAAACGTTACGTTGGCGGCACTGCTAAGTATTTAAAATTACAGGTTAAATGCACGTTTTTCGTAACTGACACGTTTGCACCGTGATCATAATCAGCGGATGTGAAGCGTTTTTTCTCTTATTACTGGCAAATTAAAACCACTATACAAACACAGTTTCCAGGTTACTTTTGTATTATTTTTGGTTGTTTTGTGGATGGTTTGTTTTTTTGTTTAAAATGCAAAATGAAACCAAACACTTGTTTGAAGTGCAAAAACGCGTTTAAGGTATATTTTGGAAGGCCATATGCAAGCATGTTATCCACCTTGCAATACAACCCCCCATATGATTGCTATGCTAAACTTCCAACATTTCTACGAAATATGTGCAATAGTCAAACAGTCAAAGTTGGTTGTGAAGTTAATTTTTGCCGTTAAGGATATCTTATGAACAGAACCGCCACTTTAAACTAATTACCAGTTTGTACTTTTAGCACCATACACTGTTGAATCACTCTTTTCAGTAGGGACAGTATTTGCATGTTCATACTATTTGTCAAAATACCTTTAACAAGACGTGTGCGCGCGCGTCATACTTTTTCAAAATCCAGATTTCTCGGACAAAGTGCAATGTATGATATTCCGGATGGAAAATATGTTGGGAATATAGTTCCTTACACCAATATTTTATTGGGCTGGGATTTTGAACATTTATCGAACTAGGTATGTATGTAAAATTCGTAAAACATTTTTGGCATATCTGTGTTTGATATTTTTCGCCAATCTCTTTACAAGTAAATCTATATTTATATATATTGAACAAGAATGCTAGAATCTCGAGAGTTTTGGTTATGAAATAAGCAATAGTTTTTAGGTTTCTAATGATGCTTAAGTATGTAGGCATAGATAGAACACGGATCTGTACACTGGCGTAACCTGAGTGCTGTCTTTATCAAAGACTTAACGGTACACGGTAGGAGGGCCCTCTTACACACATCGGACAAAACTTGACTAAAGGATATAGCTGGTCACGAATATTTAAATCTTAAATGACCGTTATTGGAAATTACACTGTTTTGCAGCGAGGTTAATCCACTAATGTCGTTTTGACGTCAATAATTTTTTCCTATGTTATCATGATATTACTATAAAGATCTTTTGAACGAAGGTATAAGAGGTGATTTTTGCAATGTCATTGGGACCGAGGATGCCGTATAAAATACACGCAAGAATTCCGTAATTTACCGTTTGGAAATCCAGATGCCCAAATCGAGCACATCGTGTCCGACTCCCTGCCTATTCTCTTAAACGACTTTTGATCAAGTAGTATTTTAGATTTTATGATTTAAAGGAGCGGAACATTTCAATTAAAAAAAAATTACTGTACTTAATCCACGAAACAAAATTCAAATGGGGAATCGTAAACGAGTTTCTCATACTGGTATAAATATACCTATTAGAGTATATCTTTATTTAAAACGACTGGCCCGTGATTCTACTGACGTTCACAGTGCCTGGCCCCACTGTCACGAGAACGTTCAAGTCGCGTTCTATCCGGCTGATGTATAAGCTTTATAATCTGCATAAGCTGCATACTAGTGCATAAGCTGCATAAGTGCATAAGCTGCATAACCTGCATAAGCTGCATAAGTGCATAAGCTGCATAATCTGCATAATTGCATAAGCTGCATAAGTGCATAAGCTGCATAAGTGCATAATCTGCATAATTGCATAAGCTGCATAAGTGCATAAGTGCATAATCTGCATAATTGCATAAGCTGCATAATCTGCATAATTGCATAAGCTGCATAAGTGCATAATCTGCAGAAGCTGCATAAGTGCATAAGCTGCATAACCTGCATAAGCTGCATAAGTGCATAATCTGCATAATTGCATAAGCTGCATAGTGCATAAGCTGCATAAGTGCATAATCTGCATAAGTGCATAAGCTGCATAACCTGCATAAGCTGCATAAGTGCATAAGCTGCATAAGTGCATAATCTGCATAATTGCATAAGCTGCATAACCTGCATAAGCTGCATGATTGCATAATTGAAAACAAGTTGACACTTTGGATGGTTCCCAGGATCTGTTTCTTCTTGTGTTTCCTCAGTTGTTTCCTGTTTCATTTTATTCAATTGCTATTGTGCATGTGTGTTTCAATGGTTGATGGACATTGCCCGGACTCCGAGTCAGCTACTTTGGTTTGAAATGAAAAGTGAAAAGTCCTTTTGGTGGTTGATGAGCATTGCCAGACACCGATTGTTTATTTTTATCTAAATGGTAAAAAGAATGATTTTTAAAATAGAAGTGGGCACTTTGGTTCCCGGATGCTTCTGAGGTTGGTTTCCGGTGTTTTCGGCTCCTTTGTATTTCAAGGGTTGTTGAGCATTGCCTGTACCCGGATTCAGGTACTTTGGTTAAATATGGTGAAACTTATGATTTTTAAGCAAAAGTGGACACTTTGGATGGTTCCAAGAGGTTCTCAGCTCCTTTGGGTTCAATGGTTGATGAGCATTGCTCTAAAACCCACAAATGGCCTACTTTATGTCCAAAATGGTCAAAATAAAATGGGGAAAATTTGATTTGTTTTCGGCTCATTGTGTATCAAATGATTGGATCATCGCATTTGGGAACCCAAATTGACTATGTTGTTCATCAAAATTAATTATGTTTAAAGAAAGGGACAGTGGAATCTTTGCAGAGTTGCCCCGGATGGTTTATGGATGCCCCTTACCCCTTTTTGCTCCTTTGGTTTCAATCGTTTGATCAGGCATTGCCTCAAATCCGATTCAGCTTATTTGGTTTCAAAGGTCAAAATATGATTTTAAGTGACAGTTTGGTGGTTGCCGGATGGTTTCTGGATGGTTCCGCGCTCCTTTGTGTTTCAGTGAACTGATGAGATGTGGCCTGAACCCAAAATAGGCAATTTTGGTTCAAAATAGTCAAAATAATGATTTTAAACAATATGGAAATTTTAGGATGAAATACTTAAACATCGAACAACACATTAAAATATATAATGAAATGGTGTGTGAAAGCCTTCAACTGGTGTTTTTGCATGCAGCTATGCAGATATGCACTATGCAGTTTTACTGCAGCTTATCAGATTAAGCGTACTTATAGATTATCACTTGTGCACCTTATTCACTTATTTTATATATATTATCATATATATATCCTAATATATATTATATATATATATATTATATATACTATCATTATATATATAATATATATATATATATAGATATTCATCCTTGTTTTATGTCTTCGGTCTTATTTATACACACACCCACAATTTTAACCTACTTTTCCTGCGTAGCAGTACCCATACAGTTTTTTAATATTATAAATTTAGTTTTTTTAACAAAATGGCCAATCGGGTACACTCCTCAATTTATGAATTAATCGAAAGAATTACCTTTACCTGCCGCATTTCCGGTAACGGGTAACACAATTTAGAAAACAGGGATATTTTGCAACTTCTTAACCGTCTTTGATGTTATTATGTCTTCGTGAATGTTTGTGCATACACTTGCTGACAGGATGAAAAGACTCGGAAACGAAGTAAATCTAACTCATATTTCCTCCGGGTGTTTTTTCAATATAATTGGTTGGAATTGTCCTTGTCATTTTCAACTGTGCAAGTAAATATTATTTAGTTTTGGATGTACGTAATATTATGTATTACTCTTTAAATGTAATGTAGTAAAATATCCTTATACTTTATATTATGAAGTTGGAAATATTTGTGTACTCAACTTATCAAGTTTTCATTCACTAATTTAAAACGTATTGATCTTGTGAGTAATCGGTCATTGTCGAATCGTCCTTCATGTGTTCTAACCATCTATCGCCTTAATGAACAAATATTGTTCGACAACAACGATGTCATCGTGGGTGAGATAGTGAAACCATTTCCTCCTATTTATGATAGCGAGAAACCGAAAGGGAGTAAATCAAAATACGGCAACTTTGCCCTTCGATAAGATGCAACCTATAATCACGGCTAGAAAAAACTGAATGACCAACCGCCGTCGGTAACCAATTAGGTGCATCTTCAAACCTCGGCCTCCGGGTCATCTGGTTGAATCCTTTGTATTGGTCTAGAACAATAAAAACCGCTTCCAAGCGGAAATCACTGGACTAAACATCAAGGAGCACTGCTGGTTGAGTTTAAAAGCCCCGCCCGTACTATTACATACAAAGGCCATAGCTATAGGAGTTTAAAAGGATTTTTGTATTTAGATTCGGGATCCCTCACTATGAGCAGTAAAACTCAATTCCCTGGCACAGTTCACTAGCTTTCATTCACCATGTATTTAGAAAATACCCTCCTTTTTTTTTGGTATGATTATGCCTACCCCAGATCAACAAGGTCATTTCATGTCAATGTAGTACAGTACAATCCACTGAACTGGGTGTCCGTGTTGAGCTTATTGTACCTCATAGTGATGCAAGTCCCAACTCACGGCGGCGCTGGAAACGTGAAATTTTCCTGTCTGTTCTTTGGAAAGTGGCTCATCTCCCAAAATTAATGTTAACTTGACCTGCGTGAGCCAAAAGAATAGCTAATGGAGTAGCTTTGACACGTATGTGGCGCTATTCCTGGCTATTTCATCAAACACTAAATTGAATTGCGTTTTTTAGCGGTCGTTGAAATAATCGGGAATCCGATATTAATAATACTCTTTTTCGACAATGGGAACTGTGCAGGTGCAAAAATTCAACATATTTGAAGACTTGTAAAGATTCAAAATAGTGTTTTCAAGATTTTTTTCCGTTGTAATATTTGTTGGTCTCAATTTATCGAGAAGCTGTCCTCTAATAGTCATTATTTAATTCAACTATTTTTATTCAATACTAGAGGTTAATATAATATGTATTGAAAAGATGCAAGATTTAAATTAATGCAATGCTTTTAAATTATTGTAATTACACAACAAGGAAAGATTTCAATTAAAGTCTTGATCTGTTAGTTTGTTCTTGAATTAGTTCCAGTAAATGCTCCCTGTAGAAATTACCATATACCACTTCGCGAGTTAACGCCAAAATACCATTTTTCAATTAAAATATATTATTAAAAGAGGGCCACCATGCCAGATACGACGTAAGGTTCGACACAGACTCATGCGTAGGCGCAGTTAACCCGCTGAGAGGAAGAAAACGTTTATCTACTTCATTTATACGTTACTTCTAATTAGAGAGGTACTCATTCCGGTGTCATATACACAGGTCCGTGTGACGAGTGTTTCCTACAACCCATCTGTCTATTGTGTTCCCATTGAGTGCTGTAGCATCAATGGTTCAGCCTACCCAAATGGCTTCGTCTACAAGGGGGGTCACGGTTTTTCCGTTACATATGCTTATGGTAGTAGGACACTCTCTTATGGGGGACGCTCAGTTTCTTTACACCGGTATTTATTAACACGTCATTCAAATCAATGGGTGCCCAAGAGGTACAGCGTTGTAAGCTGTTGTGAACACGGATGTGACTTACATTTAAACGAGACACTTCTTCTAGTAATTCAAAAAGTAGACATATTCTAGCAAATCTGTGTTGAAAAAATTTTAAAGACGGTATTTCAACTGATTTGGGAGGAAAGGTGTCAACATTTACCCAAAAAGGGAGCTATTCGTAGGGGCTGGGGAAATTGGTTTTCAATAACAGGGGTCAAATTTTGAAAATGATCCAATCAGTTGAAAAATATACCATAGTTAATAGTTTAATCATAATGATTCCAAAAAAAGGTATTTATGATTTGTAATATCTGCGGCCGAAAGTTTGGAGTTATAGGCTAAAAACAGCTAAAATCAATAAAAACACGGTCATTTTCAGTTGTACAGGGGTTCATCAAATTTCAACTTAATCAGATTTGATATAAAAAATGGTTTTTTGTCAATTATTGATGGAGCTCATACGATTAAAATAAGGAATAGTTTTGACTGTCGTTAATGCTTAGATCACCATGTAGGGGCGCAAAAGGTCCAAATCCGTGCATTCAATGGGGCTTGACATGGTTTACACCTACTTCGGTAAGTAAGGGCATTTAAGACACTCAAAAAACTACTCCAATGGGAACACTGATGAGCCCGGGTTTAGTTTCGGAAAACGAAGTTACGCCCTAATTCCATGTGCATATTAGGCTTTAAACAGAGATTACAATTCCGCACCATTACCGAACATCGCATGATGATTCTATAGCGGTGTTTTCTCTCTTCTACCTCCTCATGTGAAATCACATTGGCATTTTTTTTCATTTGGAGACTACCTGCAATAATTCATCACCCGTGCTTTTATAAAATATCTATAATGTGATATCTTGGTAAAAACAGCAGGGAATCCTGGCTGTGCACAGTCATTGGCTTTTGGATGACAACAGATGCCACACATGTATCATCATTCCCTAGGCACATCAAAGGAGTATACAGGTGGGTGACCATAACGTCAAAGGGAGTATCCCATTTGATAAATTAAAAGAATCTTAAACCTTATTAGTTTTCAAATTTTTAATGTAAACGCACTCACTCGATTCGGTCAGCTAGTTTGAAGAAATTCAGGAAATAGAAGAAATTGTAACACATACAATTGGGACACTTCCTTCCAAGTTTTGTAATAATAAAGTGATTCAGGGACAGAACAGGCGAGAAATAATCAATACTTCTTTTCATTTTCTTTTCATTTTCTTTCAAATTTGAAACAAAATATGATAATAAATGATATTTTGCACCAGGTGTCAACATAATATTGCCCGCATTACAGTACAAAAGAAGAAATGTAATCTTTTCTTTTTCACTTAAAAAAGTTGAAGGAAAAATGAAGAAATGTCAGTGACACAATCGTAAGTCTTTTTGAACAAATATAATGTTTAACTTATGGCTGTCGCCCAATCCAGGCAATTCCTTTTCATTGATGTAAATTGCATATCATCAGGTAGCTTCTAGAACAGATATGCTTGTAAATTAAATTTGAAAACGAAGTAAATTGAATATTCAACTAGTAGCGGAGCGGCCGAGCCTGAAAAGTGTCTAGTTTTCGAATTATCCCTCCCCACCGTACAACACAAACACAACCACCTTTATTGAAGGATAAATATTTAAGATTTAAGAAAACGAGTGGTTGTGGTTGAAATATTGGTGGCAGGGATGATTTCTATGGCCGAAAATGAAATTTGGCTGCAAAGTAAGCGAAATTATTATTTTTTTAAAATTTTTAAGGTAAAAATTTTACAATCTTCTTTTTATGGTATCCGGTTGTTATTGATATAGGTTTTAAACATTGCAAAGGGTTAAGTAATCTCGTTGTGTTTAAAAAGGATTGTTTTTTAGGAAAAAGGCATTTTGGGCTAAATTTCTAGACCCTTTATATAGTGTATAAAACAGATCTATAATATAAATGTCAGAGATTGATAGTATTGCATGATGGATAAAATTTTTTGCTAAGAAATAATAAATCTTGATATTCTTAAGTTTTTAGCTCAAAAACGTGATTTTTTACCCCAAAAAAAAAACCCCTGCCACCAAAGTTTTTGACCACAACCATCATTTGTTTTTAAATTATTTATTACTATACGTGACGAACGAAATGAAGTGGTTGCGTTTTGGTTGTACCGAGGGAGGGGTTGTCGACAATTTGGCAGTCCAAAAAACGCGACCACTATAGTGTTGTGCATCATAAAAAAATATGTAAGTAACGTTTCAATCACTAAATGTTCACCTTTCTGTTTGCTAAATTGATTCAGATTGTGTAGATGTTCCCTTGATAAAAGGCTTTCAAGATTGGTATATCCAGGCATGCCAACAAATACAAAGTAAAATTAAACCAGTTCGGCATTCTGAAAACCACAATGCCCTTTGTATGGGGACAAAGGCGGACAACCATCTTTGTCTGTGCCAAGTACTCATATAACACGAAGTCAGATTAAAACGCGGGAAGTGTGCAATTGACACTCAAATCATGCCATTGTTATTTAAATGTTGAATCTACCTCTTATTGGAATAAGATGTCTAATTTGAATAGATCTATCGTGGAAGAACCTTATGTTCAGGTTATCAACATATTAAATATTGGTTAAACTTCTCAATTCAATCTATGCAGTGCCACCCCTAGTTCAACTAACATATTTCACATTTTCTACAGATTTATTGGTGTTGTTTTCTAATAAAGATGATAATTCTTGTTATTACCATGTTTTGTTTTTCTTGTTGGATTTTTGTTATAATTGTCACGGTTATTGTTTATTCTATACAAAACGAAAAATGGCATTGAACTCACCAAATATTAAACAAGCAGGTCTTGGGGGAATGAAAAGAAGACAGTTGAAACAGATATATAAACGAGTAATCAGCTTAGTTATCACACTGCATATTGTGAGCAAACTGGAAGGAAGGGTACATGACATCTGGTGTTAAATAATCGCTTATTTCTTTAAAATGTCTACTGAACGATCGAGTGATGTTTACATTAAAATCGTGAAAAAAGTAATTGTGGTTTAAGATTCTTTTTACATTTCTCAAATGTGATACTTATCTTGTGAAGTATTTTTCGGCTATAGTTGGGTTGTAATTCTTTCTGAGACACCCTGTAGTATACCATTATTCCCTGTAACAAATGTTAAGTGGAATATAGATTTTTTTTAACACCCCGCATTCTTCCATCAAAAATTCGTGATAATTTTTGCCTATAATGATAACTTTTATCACAACATGCAGAATCTACCAAGCATCATTTGGTAAAAATTAAATGTTACGAAGTGGAATGTTGTAAAATCTTAGTAAAATCAAAGTTATAACTATTACAGGTGCAGATCACCACACCGGTGATCGATTTGACATTGCGGTGATATGTATGCCTCGTGGCCAATCGGCGGTGATTAAAAACGGCCACCAGCCCTTGGGTGATCGATGCTGATCAATTAAAGAGGTCATTAATTGCCGATATACATGCATAATATATGAGCGCGTGACCAAATCAGACCAATGAACTGGATCTGTTCTCAGGGTTGCGATCAGTTCGATACTCACACAATTCATCAGCTAGCCAATATCGCGATACTCATGCCTATGCTCTGAGGAGAGATACTGTGGAATGTCGAGTGGACAAAAAAAGCAAGTTTTTTGGCGTCTGGCTTCGCTTGACAGCATGAATATGTATACACTCACGTGCCGATATCATGTAAATCATTGTTTTATTAGCCAATGTTCCCGCTGGTGCCCCATATCTTTAGTACTTAAACCGTCGGGTTTTTACTATCTTATAGCCCGGAGCTGTCCCCCGTTACCGTGCATTCCCCCAGGATCCTCCGACTTGACCATGGTTGTATTCTACATGGTCTAGTAAACCAGAAAAAATGATGTACTTTTAAAAAAAGTGGGATCATACCCGATGACCCTCCTCATTTTGATGACGTCATCAAATTTTGGAGAAAAATATGTAAATCTTCAATTATTTATTTCTTGCATATTCGGATAGCCCAGATAACATATGTGTTATTTACCTTCACCTCAGTCGCAAATATCATTTCGTTTCATTTTATATCAGTTTTAAACATATTTTTCCCCATTGACTTATGTACAAAACAAAAAGTTTAACGGCGATTTTATCAATTTCTGATTTTACTTGTTTTTGGGCATGAAAAAAGTAGCTATTTTCTCTGACAAACATACTCTGTAACCATTTAACCCATCTTTTAACTTATTTTATATGCATTAAGATGTATTGAGCAAGAATATGAATGTTTTATTTCCAAAATATATTTTTAGTAGAGCATATGAACGAAAAATGATGACGTCATCAAGATTGACCTTGGGGGTAAAAAATTCGAAATATTTATTTTTACCTTAATATGTTAGCTGACCTTGCCATCTTTAATTTACATATATTTGAACCTTAACCCAACTTCATAGATGAGTAATAAGCCAAAACTGATTTTTACATTGAGCCCTATGTAAAATCCCCAAATAAAATGCCATTTTCTTAACATTGTGATTTCATTATTGACTATGAGTTTTAGAAAGGCATCAGGACACAGAGTGGTTACCACCCCCTTCGAGAATTCGTTATAATGCACCTGAATCTTATGATTGTGATACCAGTGAATAGCTATGATCCTCTTCTTACATTGATACCAAAATAAGTATCAAATCAGTGGCCAACATACCTAGTGTGCGTCCGTGACCCAGCAAAATTGGCATTTTCCACAGAAAATATTCGAAATCCATTTTGCGCTAAAAAGTGATAGGAATGTCGGATTTTCATGCGGTTTTCAGCACTAAATGATGACAATTGACTCGTTCTTACAGGGTGGCCACACACCCTCCCGCCTTTATCCTTTCTGACTTGGGACGGCATACCCTAACCCCGGTGAAGGTGCTACCTTTGCATTTGTTTCGCTTTAAATAACAAAAGTACGAGGGAATGAGTACCTAGAAGCTTTAAACGAAAGCTTCTGTGCATTTCAGCGCATTAGGTTCACCGGGGATGGTAACCCCCTCCCCCGTGACGAGGGTTAGCTTTTATTCGACCAACATAATCCATCGAGGTTGTTCCAATTCCTATAAACATTCTAACAAGTACCCATGGTGTCAAATTTAAATCATTGCTATATGGGTTTCTATCTATATAAAGGTACATCATATACGTCACCACGACATCACAATCCCAAGAAACCACAAATTTCCCCGATATTCCATAAGAATGACCCAGTTTCAATTTGAGCCAAAATGTATCAAACCAGAGGTTTTTTTGACACGTGTTTGCTTTATATGAAGGGAAATGGCTATTCTGATATAGATAGTACGGTTTCATGCTTAATCGTTGACCTTTTTCGTAAGAAAAAAAGTTGGAAGTAGTAAATTTGATGATTTTCCCAGTCTGTATGTAGACAATAGAAATGGTAGACGGTTTGAATCTGGGCAAAAATATCTCTCTAGAAAATTCAAATAGCAGGAGAAATATCAAAACAGAAGAATTCACGAGCCTTGGTTTAAAATAAACGTTGCACAATTTTTAGGGATGAGGGTCTCACACTATCTGTAGACACAGGATCTCCAATCAGGTCTTGTTTCAGTGATTTCCTATGGGAGAAACAGCAGAAGAAAAAGGGGAAATTATTAGAATAATGCTATACATGTAATTAATTGCGCGACATATCCACTGAAGTGGATAAAGGGCCGTCGCTTTAAATGCTTCACCCTGAGATGAATTCAGCTTTCACACAAACAAGTAGTAAGTCCAGACAACCCGGGAAGATTTATGGTGAAGAAGTTCGAGTTAGAATCCCGGTTTAGAAGCAGGAGGGGAAACCGAAGCACGTAGAAAACCAGCGGGACATGTATGGATTCACAACCAAATTGGTTTCTTAAAGAAATGGAGTATAACGAGAAGAATGTACCATTTTCAAAACATGTCACCATGTTCAAGATAACGATATATCTATAAATGGTTTCGTGTTAAGATTTTGATCTATATGAGATTTGACCATGCTCACCACGCGGTGCTGTTCCTTATTTTGAGAGCAGATCAAAATAAGTTATTAATTGCAAATTCGACACATCCTCGCTTGTATAGTGGTAAGATGATTAGCTCAGGTGGTCATAAAATATTGTCCGGGGGTCCAATCTAACTAGACCTTCGTTTTTAAATATTAAAGTCCAAAAAGATAGGCGCCTCAGTGCGCTTTTAAGGTTGCCGTGCCTCGTGTTTAAATGGCTTTCCAAGCATTGGAAAGAAATTTAAAAACATATTTGCTTGAAATTGATGTACCAATGTCCCATCAAAGAATTCTACTTCTAAATTATAACATGCCAGATGGTTGTCAATTCTGATAATGCATTGTATGGCTACTCGTTGGAGGTGAGAAAGCAAAGGCTGAAAACTATCCGACCATTGTTCCGATATAAAGAAACTGCGAGCCCCCTTTTTAAGTGTCTTAGCATAGAAATGCACGGAATATAAAACGCGACCTTAGATAAGATTCTAAGAGAGATCATGTGATAAACATGTCTACTCGGTGGGTCCCGACTCTCGTTTTAAAAGACTAACTAATTCGGTACTGAGACAACAAAATGGAATGTATCAAAAATTAAATAGCATGCATCAAATATTTGTAACCACATTGGTGGAATCTTAGATAGTTTTACGTTTGATGGACAACAGAAACCGAAACATAGAAATAAAATTACCTCACTCATATCATTGCTGTTACCTCAGCGCAGCTTGTCGGGATCTTCATCCATTCATTTTTTTTTTTTTTTTCACTCTCATTGTTGCGTTGATTTTCAGGGAAAATATTAAAAGTGAGCCGGGGCAAGTGATCCTGGTCCACAGAGGTTAATGTCATCAATCAAAAACAAAGCGTGGCAATTTAGTAGCTCAGAAAAAAGTCACCAATGTAAGCATTTTTTTCAAAATATCCCACTTGCAATGTGGTACACTCTATCATATCAGTTTACATAAAAGGTCAATGTGGTCACATTCAATACAACATTTCTTCCAATCATATTAGCAGCAAGGTTCATTAATACACCAAAGACGTAATCTGCCATAGCGCAATAAAACTCCCCAATTCCATCAAACAACTAATCAGCACACATCATAAAAATCTCATCTTGCCAACTTATTGGGAAACCTGGGTACTTTGAAGAGTATTTGGTTTTACATTGCCAATAAACCTGAAAGCACTATAAACAATCCTTTGTAAATGACCCAAAGGCCAGAAGGTCAGTGGGGTACTCTGGTGGGAATTCATGGTGAGGTGAGAAATGGCCACCCGCTCCTTTTTCCTATTTCCCGGCCCTTATAAGGGTTGTCTTTACCAGCACATTATATAAGTGCAACCATATGAAGAAGGAATGTGAAAAAATGTGACAAACGGACTCTAATCTTTCTGAAACTATACTGATCATCACGACTGTTTGTCTTGATGATGCGTCAATTTGAACCTTGATTACGAGGATGACGTTGTCCTGGCTCATCTTGGATATGTGGGAAATTAGGGTCAAACAATGACCGTGGAAAAAACTTGCCTCAACCAATGCCGATAACGGCATTGAAAGAATAAGGTACATATCCCTAACGTCCTAACTGCATATAAATACACTTTTCAAAAAAAAGAGTTACGGAGGGACTCTACCATGGAGTCTACAGTTTACATCAACCCAGATATATATGATGAATTCACCAGTGAACTTACCTCTCTCTAGGACCCTGAAATATAAGTAAACAACATGGGACATTATAAGCTATGTCACAACACTGACTGGAACTTAGAAACAAGGACAATTAACCTGGGTTATTCAACCAACACAAAATGTTAATGTGCAAGGCGTGTGCCACTCCTTATTGGTTGAATTTGGTGAAAGCTGCAAACCCACCCTGACCCACAATAGCAAAGTCTGGACTTTGAATTTTTCATTAGATGATTCACAGTCGTTCTGTTTTACATGACATCTACTCCAAGACTACCTGCAAATCCACAGTTTCACTCGCTATGTGCCACCTCAGACACATCCCCTGTGTTTGAAAATCGCCCCTATACAACGGACAACCCTGTGTTTATGACCGCTGATGCATGATTATAAGTCATTTCAAACTTTTTAAACCACAAGTGCATGTGCAACTGAAACCAGCTTACTTACTCGGCATCCAGTTCCTGTACTGTCAACTGACACTTCCCCTCACAGTCCTCTACCGATCCATTCATGACCACAATCCCAACCAGCAATACTTACAGTGTGCTTGAGGTAGAAGATAAAACATCAGATGAATTCCCACCTATCCCTTTGCCATGAAAAACTAAAGTGTCATCCAAAGCTACTACATGTGCAAGCAGGTCTACCCAACCTAGGAAACCAAAAAACTCCAAAAAAGAGAAACCCTTCCACCTACAATCTCCCCAAACCCATCATTCACCAAGTGTCAACAAAAATCCACGAGGACAATCCTAGTTATTGGAATCTCAATCTTAAGAACATCATAGGTCCCGAATGTCTAAGCATTACAGGGGTTATTAACCGATTATTCCAGGTAGTTTACTACTGTAACTTTGGCCAAAAACTTGCCCAGTATTTGTTGAGGAGGAACATCCTACTGCAATAATTAATTCCCTGGTGGAAATATAACATTCAATTCGCGCCTTCACTACGGAGTTGTATATCACTGTGGCATCACTGATACTCAATTTTCTCAATCAAAACATTTGATATGATATCCTCCCGGACTACACAACAGAACACTGGACATTCAGCATGGATAACAGAATATAATTCTCGGGTTCGGGATTTTGCATCCTCAGAAATTGGCAGTATATCTGTAATGACAACATAGGACTTGATGTGAACGGTCCATATGGACTCCATTTAACAGGAAAGGACTTATATTCTTGACAAGGGAGAAATTTCATTTCAAACTATTTCAGCAACTTACCGGATTTTTGGCAGAAGAAAGCAACCAAGCAAATCGGACAGGGAAAATGAATTTGATTTGAACTTTAAGCCACAGTTTTGAACCAATCCCATTTGAATTTCATGTGTTCAATGACATTACAACCTGATTACAGGTATTCAGATAGAAAGAATGTTTGTATTAATTGGTTATTTAGTTAGACATCTAAGGAACTTTTCTTATAACACAATACCACATAGTACTTGTGCAAATTCTTGTAAAATTATTAATTCAACTCTAAATCGTGTTGTGTTGTACACACTGGACACTTGATTTTCATTTACCTGTATTAATCTCATGCAACAACAGCACATTGGTGTTGGATAAGTTTCTCGTGTATTAATGTACTCCTTTCAGGAAAAAATTATTGGACTATATTAAGTTAAACAAAGGTTCAAAAGTGACATATCACTTTCGTAGTCTCAGTAACAAGGTAGATCATGTATGATTAAGCTTTTATATTTTATTAATTTTATTACTTTTATTACATCAAAATAGGATGATGTTTTCTGTTGTTGTTACTGAGACTTGGTTAAATTATGGATAAATGACAGTGAGGTTTCTATGATGGGTGTTACACACTTTAGTGTAGACTAGATAGAGTTGCACATGGAGCATGGTGGTGTTTTGGATAATAAAAAGAAGGTGTGGTATTCAATAGAAAAACAATGGCATTGAAGCACTTTGGTTAGAGCTTAGTTACCACACCAAAGCCTATCCTTCATTGTACTGTTAGACCACATGACTCTTCTGCTGATTACATTGACCAGTTAGTTTCAATTTTTCAAAACTCCACCACCTACTATGATGTGTTATTATTGTTGGGGATTTTAACTTAGAATTATGTAAAAAAAATAACTCTAATCAAAATTTACACATTGCTTCTCATAGCAATATGAAGCAGCTCATTCATGACTACACTATAATAACTGAAACTACCAAAACAAATCTTGATCTGGCTTTTGTTTCCAAACCAGAATAAATTTCATCTTCTGGTGTCCAGTGTAGGGATATATGAACCACTCATCATTTATTAACTCGTAAGAATAAGAAAATAAAGTACCACCTAAGATAGGAACTCAAGATGGCCTTTAAAAACTTTAATGATAATGATTGGTTGATACAATTAAGAAAATTAATTGGGGCACTTGTTGTTGAAACGTTGCAGTGATGTGGACAAGCCTACTGACACTTTTAGGGACTGGTTTGATAAGATTGTGATACACATGTCCTGTGAAGGATAAGAGAGTAAAGGGCTCACTCCTGAGTGGATTAAAACGCAAATATATGAGCTTCAAAAGGGAACAGGGGACCACTACTTATAAAGGCTCATAAAAAACTGATTCCACTATGAAACACTTCTGGGCAATGGCTAGGCAGTTAAGAAACAAGTAAATAAACTAACAAATATTGAAAAACAGAACTTCTGTAATAATGCTAGTACGATAATATTAATGATCCTAGGAACTTTGGAGTACAATTAGAAAGTAATTCCAAGGAAGAATACCCATTCAACCTTCGCGCGGGCAACCGGCTAGCTTGATGTGCGTGGGAGCGGTCAATAACCGGGTTGATCTCTATTCACATGATGCAAAAATTCAGCGACATTAATATTCTCCAATGTGCCATCTCCTTTATTCGCCTTTTCGCTGTCACAAAATCACCCACTCATAAGTCAAGAGTATTTTCCCATCCGTTAGCTATAATTGAGCCCCAGGAGAAACGTTGCTGCAATAGGTCTTATACCAAGGAAACCCACTCCCAAAGACCCCCTTCAGTTGCGTAAGCTGGGGGCGGAGGAAAGTGGGCTACCCATGGAAGGTATTGCGGCAAATCGGGAAATTTTAGGCGAAATCACCGGTTTTGGACGCTTACCCTCCGATCGGGACGATTTTTGCCTTTGACCGGGCTGACTTTTCCCTGACCCGCGCGCTTTGCCCCCCCCCACCCCGAACCACAATGCGGCCTATTGCCAGGGGCGCGCCTTAAGGGGGTTGAAGCAGCCGGAGGAAAGCGGGCAATATTTAGGGGCAAATAGGCTGCAATGATTCGAAAAATAAACTTTAATGAGATAACCATGATAGGTCTAATGTAAATACTCTTTGCTTAAGGAAAGGTGTCACTTTTCATTTCTATCCCAATATGTGGCAATTAAATATGTGTAATAGATCTAGCTTGGGATCCCAAGCAGCAATTAAATTGAGGCCAGTTTTGAGATTTATGATGAATAAACAAATCGTATAGGATCTGGTGGCGTATCAGTGTGTTACAAGCACATATGAGAGAATGAAAAAATGGACATGCCTAAAAAATGGAACACCTTGCGTCCTTGAGCAAAGAGTATTATTTTACATAGACCTATCATGATTCATTACAGTTACTGTTCTTGCGTATGTGCTGCAAATATGTGGATTTCATTTTTAGTCTGGTATGACCCCTTTTTCAAGCCAATTGGTATAGTAGGCCTAATCGGTTTCCAATCTAAAAAATTTCTTGAAAATAAGTCCAATTCTCCTCAACCTGAAGCCAACATTTTCCAAATTTGGAAAAAAAAAGGTCAAAATTTGAAGAAACAAAAAATGGCAAAAGTGGTCACGGTTAAATTAAATCTTTGCATGGGAGAGCTTGGGTCCCTTTTTCGGCAAAAATCACTACTTTTTTTTTTTTATCATCACCAAATTGGCAAGACTCTGTACACCGCGAATTGATATAGAATAGGGCGGGCGCAACGATAAGCAACACTTTACAGCAGCAGACCGCAGTGCGTGATGTACGTGTGACGCACGGCTTGTGGCAAGAAGCACACGCGTAAACACGGAATTACTTTCACGCGCGGAAAACAAAAGCGCATAATTTTGCCTATTAGTGAAGAACAAGTAGATTATATATAGGCCCTACTTTCAGATTCCCGGAGGCACGTACGCGTACCGTCCCTACCCAAACCAGACTTGAGACCCACCCACGGCATATCAATATTTTGTCATATGACTCTATAAAACCAAGATTGAAAATCATATGAAGATTGGGATGAAGGAAAGATTTAAAATTGCTTTAATTTATCCTTGTAAACAACCTCCAGTCATCTTGCAAAAAATAAGACAGATGACTAAATAAACTTTGAGGTGATTTTGCTTTTTACCACTGCGTGTTTTTATCTAGTATTTATTTTGCCATTCATTAGTTTTTTTATTTTGTTTTTTTTAGTAAAATATGGCTAAATGAACCTCCTCTTTTTAACAATACATGAGGCGATATTGGCAGATGATAAATTGTACCGATACGGTATGTTTAGAGTTCCCCCATCCCCCTTCCGGATTTTCGCGACGCGATGGGAAAGACATCCGGTCAACCGGCGAGCGAAATAATGAAAAAGGTCAGGATATTTTTAACATACTGGCAACACATTATAAACTTACAGTACCCCCCTTTCTTAACAAGTTTGGTATGGTAATCTTTTTCAAATCTTAAACATTTCTGAAATTACGTAAAATTTCCTCATCTGAAGCCAAATTGCGAAAAATGCGTCAAATTGAAGAAAAAAAATGGCAAAAGTGTCACGACTTGGTAAATTCCAATCTCTGCATGTATAGCTATTGGTCCCTTTTTCGGCAAAAATCACTACTTTTGTTCATCACCAAATTGGCAAGACTCTTTACAATACCAACCGCGAATATGAATAAGAATAACTGCAAGGCGCAAACTGCCAGCAACACTACCGCATCAGACGCAGTGCGTGATGCACGTGCGGAGCACGCTTGTGGCAAGAAGCACACAACGGCGTAAAACGGAATTACTTTCACGCGCGGATAAACAAAAGCCGAATAAATTTTTGCCTATTCGTATGAACAAAGTTATATAGATATAGGGGCCCTACTTCCAGATTCCCGGAGGCACGTACGCCGTTCCGTCCTACCCAAACCATACTTGACAACCCCCCACGGCCATATCAATATTTTGTCATATCCTCTCTGAAAACAAAGATTGAAAATCAATATTAAGATTGGGAATGACGGAAAGATTAAAAGTTCCTTTAATTTATCCTTGTAAACAACCTCGCATTCATCTTGCAAAAATCAAGAACACTATTGCTGTTTAAAATTACAACTTTGTCTGAGGTGATTTTAGATTTTTACCACTGCTGTTGTTTTTTATCCTATTGTATTTTAATTTTGCATCTTATTAGTAGTTTTTTTTAGTAAAATATGGCTAATGAAACTCCTCTTTTTACACACATGAGCCGATATTGGCAGATGATAAGCTGTACCGATACGGTAATGTACTAGAGGTCCCCCTCCCCCCCCTTCCTGGATTTTTCGCGACGCCGATGGGAAAGACATATACGTAACCGGCGAGCGAAATATGAAAAAGGTCAGTAATATTTTTAACAGTACTGGCCAACAAATTAATAAAATTACAGTACCCCCTTTTAAGAAGGCCAATTTTGGTAGGTAACTTTTTTCAATCTTAACCACTTTTGAAATTAAGTCAATTTTCCTCAATCTGAAAGCCCAAAATTTTGCGAAAAAGTCAAAATTTGAAGAAAAAAAAATGGCAAAATTGTCACGGTTAAATCTCTGCTGTGGTATATCTATGGTCCCTTGTTCGCTCGGCAAAAATCAATATAGATATAGGTCCTCTTCCACTTCCAGATTCCCGAGGCACTTACGCGTCCGTCCCTTTCCCAAACCAATCTTGAGAACCCAACACGGCCCATGATCAATATTTTTGTCAATACTCTCTTAAAAAAACCAAAGATTGAAAATCAATATTAAGGATTGGAATGAAGGAAAGGTTTAAAAGTCTTTAATTCATCCTTGTAACACACTTCGTGCGCAGTCATGTTGGCAAAAATCAGAACATATGCCTACATTACAACTTTGAGGTGATTTTGCTTTTTTACACCCCTGCTGTTGGTTTTTTAATCTATTCGTATTTTATCCCTTGGGGTGGGGGGGGGCCTTAACATAGAATGGATATGGGATCTCGCTTCCAAACACGGTGGCATTCGGTGACAGAGGACTGATTATAAAAATGGGGTCGTGGGAGTGAAGGAGACAGGCAAATGCCCCAAAATAGGGTTTTTCCGAGTGTAAAAATTTGCAAAATTTCCCAAAAAATGAGGTCTTTGGGTGAGATGAGATTTTTGAAACCATTTCAAAAACTACTGGGTATTTGGCTAAAGATTTTAAATTTCACCCTAAAACAGGGTCTTGCATGGGTGACAATGGTCACATTTTCAAAAAATATGGTGTCTTTTTGGGGGGTGAGGGGGTGATGGTTTTCAAAAAATTGGGGTAATTTGATGACAACGGTGCTGAAAGGGGGTCGTAACAGCCTTAATAAGTATCACTTCAAAGATGGGAGTGCCCTCCCGGGTACTGATATTTTAAGTAAAATATGGTATGAAATCCCCTGACACCAATAAAGAGCCGAGGTGGCAGGTGATAAGATGTACCGATATCCGGTAGTTTAGAGTGCCTCCCCCCGGATTTCGAGGCGCCGATGGGGAAGACCATATACTTATACGATCAACCTATCTGCAAGGAGTGTGACAAAAGTGAGGTTAACAACTATAGGCCCATTTCTGTTCTTCCTATTTTATAAAAAATTCGTGGCGTGCTGTACATGATCAGCTTACCATTATCTTATCATAATAACATTTTTAATTTTTCTTTTTTTAAAGTTTTAAATAAAGTAGAACCATCGACATTAGTTTTATTTAAGTTGTACATTTAGCATCATCCTTAATAACATAAATGATAGGAAAGTAACATGATCTATCTTCTGAGATGAAAGAAGGCTTTTGATACTTTACAACTTCCATAATTGGACGAACTATATGGGACTGCTCTCCCTATATTTTTAAAAATTAAATTGGTTTAATTCTTATCTAAAGCTAGATCACAAGATGTTAATATTAATTATGGACTTTCAAACTTTAAAATATGATATTGG
The DNA here is from genome assembly GCA_023653785.1 of Ophioderma brevispina. Classification (NCBI taxonomy): domain Eukaryota; kingdom Metazoa; phylum Echinodermata; class Ophiuroidea; order Amphilepidida; family Ophiodermatidae; genus Ophioderma; species Ophioderma brevispina. Next base: position 102,583 of record JAMKCH010023477.1, read on the forward strand.
GATACCTCAAGGATCAATTATTGGTCCTTCTTTATTTATAATTTTGGTGAATCTTTACCTGAACAGTTTTGCAAATGTGTCGATGTATGCGATGACACAGCCTTAGTAAGTCATCTGACACCAATTCACCCTGCAAAATGAGCTTAACACTAACTTGACTAAAATTGCTCATTGAGTTCAAGCAAATAAACTTACCGTGAACATAAAAAACTCATTCATGTTGTTTGGAAACAAAACAGACATAAATGATTATAAAAAATATTTCCGTAATGTATGAAAAAGTTTCTTATTGAAAGAGTCGATATAAAGTATTTGGGTGGTATTTTTGATCGGTATGTATTGTGGAGCAATATGCGCAATTTATTCTGTATGACGTTCGCGTAGACGTCTAAGGTCAGAAATACCTTTCAAACACAACTAAAAAAAGCTTATAATGTAAAAAGTAAAAAATTATATATAATAAACGTTTTAT
>JAMKCH010023478.1:0-20209 GCA_023653785.1 Ophioderma brevispina
GAACCTGGAGGAACTTGATCTATGGGTGAGCGTAACCTTTTCCTCTTAGGATACCTAAATAATGGCTTGGATGTTGATCCTTATCACATTTATTTGGTAAGCCATATCGATATGCCTCTGAATGTTGGTCCGTAATCCTATTCTGAATCCTTCTACCAGAGTGGGGTTCTGGAGGCAGTTCAGTAAATTCTGCCTTGTTCAGTCGGTCGATGTCTAGAGGCCAAACAAAGAGTAGGACTAAGAGTCTCGCAGGAGGGACTGCAGGCGTCATCTGTCCGATGTCTTAAGGTGTGAGCATAGTTTAAATATCAAATGTTTAGATTTCGGTATTTGTACCGACATCTTTCTGATAGTTTTAAAGTAGATTAAGGTCTTGAGAGATCTAATTTTGGAGGAATTATTTTTTTGTATAATACGTTTCCTCCAGATGTTCTCACCTCCTCCGCTCTGTGTCAGTCTGTTTGCAATTTGTAATGTACCCACATCAGCGTAAGTATTAATCCGTAATAAACGAGTAAAGACACACTAAGTTCTGTTTGTTTTATTAGGATTAGTATACTTACCTGATGTGGGTACATTATACTCCCAGCCCGCCCAGCCCCCTGAGAACCTCTGGCTTGTTGATCTGTAGCCTAAGTTAGAAGAGGTCAGGGATAAGGTTGGGCGTACCGATGTTGATCGGTACCTGTAGGGTTGGGAGGTTCCATTTTTGTTTAGGGGTGTTAGATTTAGGGAATGCTGCAATCGTCACAAGGAAGATTGCAATTTGTAATGTACCCACATCAGGTAAGTATACTAATCCTAATAAACAAACAGACACTTAGTGTCTTTACTCTTTTCGGAATGGGGGGGGGGCTGTCCTGCAACTGAATGTTGAAGGTCTCACCAATGCAAAAATGAACATCATTGAGCAAAATTACCAAATTGGTGCTTCAACTTCAAGATTTCTGCCCAGATGCTTTCATTCCTATATCTCTGTCTCTGACAGTATGTGCAGTGGATGTCATAACCATTACGCGCCCGCTTCACGAATGCCGTCTTTGTGCGCGCGTGTGAAGACGCCGTCGCTTTAAAGACACGCGGCAATATACTCTTTCTTTCTTGCGACCACAACTCTCGCGCTGACTCACTGCACAGAATGTTAGCTACACGGACTCTATTAGCCATCATGACCTGGCAACCTGAAAGACATTCCATTTTCTTTGAGCCCTTTCTCCACCAAGCCATCGGACCATGGGCTTGCCTGTCAAATCCAAGGGACCACCATTATAAACGTAAGCCCGCACTGGCACCGGTGCTTCTGGCCGATGTCACCGTACTGTGCTTCAAAGCACCATGCCTGTATGCAGGAGACTTTAACCGCCAATATACGAACTGGGGATATGCCAGAAGCTCACAAGATGGGATATGCCTCAATAATTGGGCCTCCGTGAATAACCCACCCTTCTGTACAACCCAAGGAATCTAATAGCTTCCACTCAGGACAATGGAATACTGGGTCAAACCCATACCTTGCCTTCACAAGTACTACCATGGGACCCTCTCTCATTACACCACCATCCATTTTCAGGACCATCAACAAGCAAATTAGGGAAGTGCTGGAATTTTCACAAGGCTGATTGGATGAAGTTTGAACAACTGACAAATAAAGGGGCCAAAGCCTTCCACACCCAAATAGTGAAGATCGGGATGCATCTTAAAATGCAGATTGCAACCTACTCATCAACGCCGCTAAATAGCCAATCCCATGCTGTGTTGGGACGATGAATGTCAGTCTTTATACGATAACCATGCGCAAGCTGAAACAGACGAGGAATCACAATGAACTGCCTCTGTTCTGCTGACCCACCTTGATGAGAAGTGCCAGGAATGCTGGGCTGAAACAGTTGAGTCAATTGACTTCATTCACTCCACTCGCAAAGCATGGCACACTGTCAACAAACTCACAGGCAGATCATTGGAAAATCTGCTTTTTTTTAATTGCATCGCATCTGCAAAATGTTTTAGCTGACTTATTTCTCAACATGATGCCACAAGGTAAATACATATATGGGTTGTTTTGGGTTAATTAAAGAGAAAATTGTTTGAATGTTATCTATGAAATATATGTTGCAAAGATGCAATTAACATTCACATTATGATACTTTATAATATTCAAGTGAACTTTTGGAATTAAAGTTTATGTTGCTGATGGTTTTTGCTATGAAACAAAGACAAATTTGTGTTGTAATCAGAAAGGGCAAATCCCTCTAATGAGAAAGCATCTCTTGAGCCAATATCTTCCAGTTATTAACAGACAACAGGTTTTTAGCTTCACTGAAATGAAATATGAATTTTAGAGAAAACTAGCAGTTAAATTGTCATTTGAGATGTTTACCAAATTGAAAGCCTTATCATAATGCACGATGGTGTATGGTGGTTCTTCTTCTTATCGTGTCCAAACACTGTGGTTCTCAAATATGATCCAGCCAGAGATGGGTACAACGTCTGGCTGCTTCACTGAATTCCGCAAGGTCCTTGTTTGTGCATTGTTGCTCCAGAAAAAAAAAAAAAAAAAAAACACTGGCACCGGTGCTTCTGGCCGATGTCACCGTACTGTGCTTCAAAGCACCATGCCTGTATGCAGGAGACTTTAACCGCCAATATACGAACTGGGGATATGCCAGAAGCTCACAAGATGGGATATGCCTCAATAATTGGGCCTCCGTGAATAACCCACCCTTCTGTACAACCCAAGGAATCTAATAGCTTCCACTCAGGACAATGGAATACTGGGTCAAACCCATACCTTGCCTTCACAAGTACTACCATGGGACCCTCTCTCATTACACCACCATCCATTTTCAGGACCATCAACAAGCAAATTAGGGAAGTGCTGGAATTTTCACAAGGCTGATTGGATGAAGTTTGAACAACTGACAAATAAAGGGGCCAAAGCCTTCCACACCCAAACAGTGAGGATCTGGATGCCTCTTAAAATGCAGATTGCAACCTACTCATCAACGCCGCTAAATAGCCAATCCCATGCTGTGTTGGGACGATGAATGTCAGTCTTTATACGATAACCATGCGCAAGCTGAAACAGACGAGGAATCACAATGAACTGCCTCTGTTCTGCTGACCCACCTTGATGAGAAGTGCCAGGAATGCTGGGCTGAAACAGTTGAGTCAATTGACTTCATTCACTCCACTCGCAAAGCATGGCACACTGTCAACAAACTCACAGGCAGATCATTGGAAAATCTGCTTTTTTTTAATTGCATCGCATCTGCAAAATGTTTTAGCTGACTTATTTCTCAACATGATGCCACAAGGTAAATACATATATGGGTTGTTTTGGGTTAATTAAAGAGAAAATTGTTTGAATGTTATCTATGAAATATATGTTGCAAAGATGCAATTAACATTCACATTATGATACTTTATAATATTCAAGTGAACTTTTGGAATTAAAGTTTATGTTGCTGATGGTTTTTGCTATGAAACAAAGACAAATTTGTGTTGTAATCAGAAAGGGCAAATCCCTCTAATGAGAAAGCATCTCTTGAGCCAATATCTTCCAGTTATTAACAGACAACAGGTTTTTAGCTTCACTGAAATGAAATATGAATTTTAGAGAAAACTAGCAGTTAAATTGTCATTTGAGATGTTTACCAAATTGAAAGCCTTATCATAATGCACGATGGTGTATGGTGGTTCTTCTTCTTATCGTGTCCAAACACTGTGGTTCTCAAATATGATCCAGCCAGAGATGGGTACAACGTCTGGCTGCTTCACTGAATTCCGCAAGGTCCTTGTTTGTGCATTGTTGCTCCAGAAAAAAAAAAAAAAAAAAAACACTGGCACCGGTGCTTCTGGCCGATGTCACCGTACTGTGCTTCAAAGCACCATGCCTGTATGCAGGAGACTTTAACCGCCAATATACGAACTGGGGATATGCCAGAAGCTCACAAGATGGGATATGCCTCAATAATTGGGCCTCCGTGAATAACCCACCCTTCTGTACAACCCAAGGAATCTAATAGCTTCCACTCAGGACAATGGAATACTGGGTCAAACCCATACCTTGCCTTCACAAGTACTACCATGGGACCCTCTCTCATTACACCACCATCCATTTTCAGGACCATCAACAAGCAAATTAGGGAAGTGCTGGAATTTTCACAAGGCTGATTGGATGAAGTTTGAACAACTGACAAATAAAGGGGCCAAAGCCTTCCACACCCAAACAGTGAGGATCTGGATGCCTCTTAAAATGCAGATTGCAACCTACTCATCAACGCCGCTAAATAGCCAATCCCATGCTGTGTTGGGAGTTCAACTTGGGACGATGAATGTCGGTCTTTATACGATAACCACGCGCAAGCTGAAACAGATGAGGAATCACAATGAACTGCCTCTGTTCTGCTGACCCACCTTGATGAGAAGTGCCAGGAATGCTGGGCTGAAACAGTTGAGTCAATTGACTTCAATCACTCTACTCGCAAAGCATCGCACACCATCAATAAACTCACAGGCAGATCATTGGAAAATCTGCTTTTTTTTAATTGCATCGCATCTGCAAAATGTTTTAGCTGACTTATTTCTCAACATGATGCCACAAGGTAAAACACATGTATGGGTTGTTTTGGGTTAAAGAGAAAATTGTTTGAATGTTATCTATGAAATATATGTTGCAAAGATGCAATTAACATATCAGATTATGATACTTTATAAGATTCAAGTGAACTTTTGGAATTAAAGTTTATGTTGCTGATGGTTTTTGCTATGAAACAAAGACAAATTTGTGTTGTAATCAGGAAGGGCAAATCCCTCTAATGAGAAAGCATCTCTTGAGCCGATATCTTCCAGTTATTAACAGACAACAGGTTTTTAGCTTCACTGAAATGAAATATGAATTTTAGAGAAAACTAGTAGTTAAATTGTCATTTGAGACGTTTACCAAATTGCAAGCGCGATCATAATGCACGATGGTGTACGGTGGTGACAGTAGGACTACCTGTAGGCTTAAGATCATATGACATTTATGCTCATATTAGTGTATGGTTCCACAGTAGCATAGCAACTGAAGATTTATGATTTGCATGACGAATCCAGATACTTCAAATACCTCTGTTATTGTGCATTTAGATGGCGGCGGCCGATGACCGAGGCAAGCCATGTATGAAATGTGGAGACAAATGTCCAGGACTTTCATTGCATTATTGGAGGTAAGTAACCATAGTTTTCCTGCTTGTACATCATTCTTGCTTATTTTTGCTTGCATTTGATACCCTGGCAGCTTTAACTAGAAGGGGATTTTGCCATAGTAGATTGTGTCCTTGGCATCGTCAGTGTCTCGAGTCTCCACAAACAAGTTACAAGATGCTGTCCTGTCCAGATCCCTGGTCCAATTTTGATGAATCCTGCACTAAAGTACATCAATAGGGTAAAGCTCATGGAAATACAACAGGAAGAAATAAATCGCGTGTATATGAATACCCCGCCCGTAACCGATTTCTCTCACACTGGTTGTTGTTGCACAAGCACTTGCGCGTCTTCACTGTTGTTGCCCAAGCACACGCATATTAAAATCTGTACATCACACGTTATTTTATCAGTGTGGCATTTCGCATTTCTCCAATGTTCCATTTTCTGATCGGCTGATTTTTCTGTTCTGCAAGAATTATGCAAACACCAATTGATGGAAGAAAACATGCCTTTTAAAGAGATTCCCACATTTCTAATGCACAAAAAGTCTCCGATGACCCCTTTTCATTTTGCTTAAGAGAAGAGACATTTGAGACAGAGTGACAGCATGTGGCATTTGTAAGTTGTTGTTTTCACTTGCTAAATGCAACGTACGTAAAATACTCGCATTCTCATAAATATGCAAATATGTTCCAAATACAACGATATGATTGGCTCATTGGGTGGTGCCCAAAACTATGATAATGAAATGCGTATGCTCATTAAATTAAAATACTTTTTGGCACCTCAATTCTGGTTACACGCGTTTCAGGAAATCGATTGGTGTCTGGGTTATATAAGTTTGTGGTAAAGCACAATCTGGTTTGAGATTCAGGTCTGTATGTCAAAGGTCATATTGGAAATAGCAGATTTGTGGCTAGGGAAATAGACGTCCAGGATTTCTAGGTCATGGATCTCATGTTTTTTGAGATGAATTTTAAGACCTGTAATTTTGTCCATGAACATTTGAAACAATGTAGTGTGGCATTCAGTTGTAACCTGGACTTGAATCGCATTGGCATATAGCTTGTGGTGTCCACGGTTAGGGTATTGGTGAGTTTGGGTTCAAGATAAACATGTTGCAACTAAACAGGGCTGTCAATATGCGGTGTAAACATACAACTTAGTGTGAAGATAATCTACTGGTCATTTCGCACCGCCAAACATGTGAGACACATCAATTTCATTTTGCTATCTCAAGGAGTCAAATAAAAGGAAAATCGTCCGTAAGAAAACTTATTGCGTCACAAAGTGTTTGCAGTTAAATAAACTTCCCTATTCCTTGCACATTTTAATCGTAAAAAAAAAAGAAATGAATTTTTGAGTAAAGAAAATTTCTCATAAATGAACATTTTTCATTCACATTTAGTTAAATGTCAAGGTAAATGACATCCAGAGCCCGGTGTACTGCTTGTTTTTTCTCGGTTTGATGCCTGAAGGAAACTCTGTTTGCAAATAATTCCCTGTGGAGCACTGATAGTATGTGGCCTTCCTGATGAAATTCACTATCACAAGACATATGGCAAGAGATCATTGATGAATGGGTAATTCCTGTTTTAAGGGGTCCAAAATCACAGGTTTTGTGACATCAGTCATGCTTCATCTTTCGGAGTGTGTTACTCTGCTAATATGTGGTTATTAGTTCAAAACCATGATTACAGAGTTGATAAGATGTGAATTAACCTAGTGTAACTACAAAAACAACATGAAGAACTATTTCTAAAAGTCACAGGACTCTCTTTTTGTTAAATAGACGTTTTTCATCGTCCCAAGTTATGGTCCGACACAAAAGGAGTAAATTCAGTGTATTTTCTACAACATGAACTCAGGTATTCAATGAATACTGCAATAATGTTTTTACAATGTGTTTGTACATTCCTAGGTAAAAGACAAGCCATCCAAAACCTCTGAACTGAAAGTCCGACCTAACCACCGGGACAGAAAACCAAACGTCATGTCCCGTTATGTCCGACACCCAAAATTTTTAAGGAAATTACCACCCCCTCAAACATATGAAAATCATGGGAGAACTACAAGCAAATGAAACAATTGGTTTCCCTGTCTTTTTCACTTGAAAAAATGATAGAATTAGTTATTCTGCAAGTATAGATTAAGATGGATTTGAGTAATAAATGTAGTGGTTTAAAATAACTTTTAATCCTTTTTTACAAGGTTTTGTGTCCCAGTTTATGTTACCAATTTTTTAAAAAAAATTTCATTTCCTATTTCTTTCATATCACGTCTTTTCTGGATATTCCACTTTTTTGTATTATAAAGGGTCCCCCTAATCACATTCCAATATGCACTTAATATTTTAAGGGGTTTTCTATTCTTTCTTTAGGGGGTGTTTAAAATTGTCAAGTCATTCCCATTTTGACCAACAAAGTGCAGAACCAATTTCAGTAGTTATTGGCATCATAGACTTTTTTGGGTAATTTGGTCTAAAAATTCTTTGATACCAAAAATATAAGTGTTCCTCTATATTAGAAGCAACATTTCAAGATCAAGAATGAATGTTGAATTTTGGCTAATGTCACAGAATTGGGAACCCCTTAAAACAGGAATCACCCGAATACAATAGGATTACTTCCTTGTAAATACTGCATGGTGCTGTAAATTTCTGAGCATGCAGTTTCTTAGTTATCTTACATACATGTATATTGATCTAATAAAGCCAAGAAAAACACAAACACCCACATCAAAAGAGTGGTGAAAATAGATTTTTGATATTACTGTAAGTATTGGATTTGGCATCAAAGTCAAACCTGAAGTTTTTAAGTAGATTGTCAAGGCATTGTAGCAATTATGTCGATAGATAAACTCAGGAAGTTGTACATTCTGTATTAATTTCCTGTATTGGTTTCCTTCCAAATGTTATCCCTGTGTTCTTAGTATTTGAAGAAATTTTTGAGAGTTGAACGCAGTGGTATTTTAAAGTCAGACTCAGATTTTCAAATTTGTTTTATGTATTATTTATTTATATTTTATTCTGTTTTGCCTGTTTCACTGTACACCCCCTCTATTATTCCACACCCTGCTATATCCAAAATAAATCTGTCATTGCTATGTTGATGAGTATTGAGTTCTGCTGACAAGTTTCTAGATTTATTTATATCACCTCAGTTAAGATAGTCACCTAAACTGCTGCACTTTCCAAAAGTTTAAATGAATTGGGATTTTCAATAGATGTAATAAACCTCTTTACAGTTCAGTACCATAGGATACTGTGCATTATAATATTCTGGATCAAGAATTTTTGTTGCAAATAAGTGATTTTCTATGTGAAGGACGCGATTTTGAGCTTAGCTATAGTTTTTGGGGACAAGCATTACGTACATGGACACAATATTGGAGTAAATTCTGGTACTTGAAACATTTCATTTATTCTATTTAAACATGTTCACATTGGAAAATCTTAAACTTATTATTTGCGTTTGAAGACCTATGGTGACATTGCATATAGAGTAAAACAAACCTATATAAAGCATGTGCTTCTTTTTACTCCAGATTTATCATTAATTTGGCCAAAATGGCCAGAAAATGGATATTTTTGAAAACACACATGTTTTCTATGACTTGTAATATAACTATAAAAAAACTCTTTCTGGTAAATTTTGTTCAACAAATTGCGCAAACTAATATACCAATTCATCCATTCAATTTTATTTCTATCGGTGTATAAATAAAATTGCCCCGCTAAAAATGGTTTATGTACGTTCTGTTTGGCGTCTTGGACACATATTGGGAGACAGGTGCATTTAAAAATGGTTTGTGTAGATGCGTGATTGACAAAATCTTCTGCCTATATTGTGCAGTTCATTACCATTTTTCATCCATGAATTAATAGGTGCCCTTATGGACCATCATACTACTACAAAAAAACCAGATCTGTCTGTCCGGCTATGCATTTCGTTATGCTTTACTATATGGGGCTGATATTTTTGCATGAGTAGTTAGGGAGGACATCGGGGTTTGTTTCAGGGTTTTACGAGTGACCCAAAATGTCAACCTTATCTGCATATAAGAAAAAAGGTCATCTAGAGGTCAAATTTGCATAGAATGCCATATGAACCCGACCCCAACCAATTTTGCTGATGTGAGCACAGAACAAATCATAGTTTCAAAGGTCCATGTAGAGGTCCCCACTGGGCAAGAAAGCCCGGTAATCGCGAAAGCTTGGGTGATCGCTTAGTTATAATTTTGCCAGAGGTAAATTTGGTGTCAAAATGAGGGAACGTTAGGTTTGCGTCTAACAACTTTAAAGAAGTGCCTGGAAATGGGGAATGTTGATTTATAGTAACCTGTATCATACGTTGATGAGGTCGAAGGTTGGGTCTATTTCACTTGAATTTCAGTTAATGATTTCCTATCTGATCATTGAATTCTGATATCGGTACCGATATCAGATCGATTAGATCAAAAATCTCCCCTACACTGAATACCCCCAATGATCATTTCAACCACTACACAAACTGTTTGCAATTTATGAAAAGTCATTAATTTTAAAAAAAGAAAGGTTTTATTTTTCTAAAATTTAATTTTCCAAGCACACTGGTGTATGGTGGTTAGTACAAGGAGAACGTTTATCATGGGAATATGCTTCTGTTTCATGAAATGTCTTGTACAGAAGAAAAACTTTACATGTATAGTTTTTTTTGATGTTGGAAATTCTACACATGGTCATTCAAAAATATTGTATCGGATCGTAGCGGTCCGATCGTTTTACACCAAAATATCGTCATAGCCGATCTGATAAACGGTATCCGGCAATCACTCGTTTGCAAGTGTCCTATCTAAAAAATGGCCCCTTGGATAAAGTGAGAAGGCAATAGCTGTATTCCTCCAGTAATGTTGACTATCATCGGAACTAAACATCCTTCCTAAAAAAAATGCCAGGCCTAACAATGTTTGAATTAGAGGTTAATGTTTGAATATTTTTTTCTTTCGCGGGGGCATTGGCCAAAAATCAATGCATGCATGCTCAAGTTTGACGACACATAAATGCTGATGCAAGTGCAGTGATTTTGCCACTGCACAAGAAACCTAAATATGCAACATTAACTGAATTCAGAAATGTTATTACAGCAGGATTTTTTAGACACAAAGTTGAAAATGTCATGTAGCCATCCAGTAATGGTTTCTAAGGAAAAGTCACACACCCGCCCAATACCATGAATCAATCCAAGGTTTGCGGTAACGTTCTAACCTCCACTACCCTCATTAACATTCGCACCGTGCCAATGGACAATATCAATTCATGAATTTTGTCCCAATATCTTCTCTATTAAGAAGAAACGTTTATGAATACGATTTTGGGATAAGTGACCACAGTAAGTGAGCTAAATCAGGAGTGTCATTAATTCTTATCTTCTCTTTTTTAAAATTTTTTTTCCAACAACAGAATTGGTACAAATTGGATCTCCCTTATGTGTTTTAATTTTTGACGCTTCTTGGCACACTTCAGTTTTCCCAGTATTGTGCCCGTGCCACCAACATATTTGTTAGAAAATCGAAGGGCTTGCATCCTCCTAAAATCTGTAATTGATGTTTAAAATTACTTTTCACATGTGACAAGGCGTGTGTAGCTGGGTGTCATGAATCATCATGATTGTAATAATAATGCCTATACAATGAAAGGGTATAATGATTTTGATGTGAGTGTAATTAGGTTTACATGTTAAATGGAACATCCCACACATTTTCATATGTACATAGAGGTAAGACTTGAAATAAGCAGGGCAAGGGGAAATTGACCCCTGCTAAAAGGCAAAATGCCCCTGGGTTCTGAAACAAAAATGTGTACATTTGTATAGAACCAGGGCAATAAATGTGAAAACACCAAACTTGCTCCTGGAATCTGAAATCCTTCTTTCACAGCCCTGACTGTAGAGGATATAATAAATAGTGGGCTGATCAACATGACGATATATCCATTCGTTTCATCGTTGATCAGCCATTCGTACTGAGGACCATTAAACATTTAATTTTGTTATATTTATTGTCAACTGACTAACCATGATTACTGTAGATTTTTTTTTAAAATCGCTTGAAAGGTAAGGGCCTGACAATTTTGTTGAATATTGGTTTAAATGTTGGGTATGTACGAACCTGCATGCTCATTTTCTTTTTTTTTCCAAACATGCACTTTTGAGATAATTTCATATTTTAATATAGTTTCTTTTCCCATAGACAGAGCACATGGACAAAAAATTGTGAATTGCTGTAAAACTTAATATTTTTGTATTTAAAACCAGCCAACTCGAATTTGGAAAGATGATCACTGAGGTTTTCTTATATACCAATTTTCCAATGAATTGGTTGAGTTAATCTATTTTATAGTGATTTTTCTGGGAGAGCATAACGCTGATTCCGAACCTTAACCCTGGGCTAGTCGGTATATGTTCAAAACACTTTAAGTCATGGATTTGGAGATGCCTTCAAATGTTTGCAGTGATTTGGAAACCATCTAAAAAACACCACAAAGACAAAGCGGGTTTTCATCTCATTTAAATGCATGTGTCGTCTGAATTCTGAATTGCCCAGGAAAATAATGCGCCCAGAAATAATGCATTTTGACCCTTTGAAACAAAAATTGACCAATAGTAATTTTGAATTGCAACTCTAGTGTGTTGAGGGTGCTTCAAAGATTAAAATGAGAATTCTATTAGATAATTCTTCTGTACGCTCTCGACCCCTCAAAATCCAGTTTTAAATACCAGATGAACTTGAGTGAAGTGAACCCTATATGTTTTGGGTAGATCAGGAATGTTTAGATTTTTGTGTCGAGATCAACGAAGGTTCTTCTTGCTGATTTGCTCACTTCCTTTGTAGAAGCAGTTCATTTTGGCGCATATTTTTTGATGTTGAACATTGTTGTTTTTCATTAGCAACCTGTACAGTAAGCACCAATTGCCTATTCGTACTCTTTCAATGACACGCAAGGAATGTTATCAAAATATACAAGAAAATAGGCATGACCTAGCATTACAGTATGGTTCAGTTGATATAAAAAATCAAAATTGGTTTTAGGCAAAAAACATTTGTGGGGACGAGTGGGGAGCATGAAATGCCCTCCTCCTTATCCCATAAGCACCCATGGCAAGCGGAGACAAAAATGATTACTGTACTGGACGTCCTAGTATAGTCCCCCTGTGGTAAACCATGAAATTATCTTTGACTTTAGGGGGTGGGTTAAATGGATCTCCACCCCAACTAACACATCAGCCAGCAACATTTCACAGCCTTTGTCAAAACTAACTTATTCAGATATTTTTGTAGTCAAATGATTGTGTGATCACAATGACTTACAGGACTGACGCAGAACCTAAGTAAATTTTGGGAAAAGAAAATCACTAGAAATACGACCAACGATAGAGTAATGATTTTAAACAAAAATTGGCATGTTCTCTTTGCCTTCCAGCAACAAACCTAAGCTGGGATTATAATAGATTTTCTACTATTCTTCAGATTCTGTCAAAACTGGGGTGGGATTATCATTGAGCATGGGACTATCACTCGGTCAACGGTAATGTAGGGGTCATCATATATTTTGGGTACGAACGCTTGTTTATGCCCCAGGGCTTTTTGCTCGAGTGCAATAACAACATTTTACTCAGTTTACTATATGCACTTACCCACAAAATTAATCATTAATATAATTGGCCTGAAATTGCATGATTTCTGACCACTTTACTTATCTTCATCATGACAGCCATGCATAAACTGTTGTTTCTACTGGTCACGTACCGTATTGGACCAATTGCCGTACGCCGTTCGATAATGAAAGCAAACATGAATCATTTATCATGCAGATTAGTCTGCATTTTACAATGTACTTATAAAAATGTACTTACAGAAAAGTTAAAACTTTTGAATTGGCAAACTAACTAATAAGAAACTGGCATTTTTTATTTACTATAAAGCCTAATGGTGGAAAGATTGTAATTATTTCAAGACTCATTGAAATGGCAAGCTTTATGCACCTTAGGTACCCCACTAGGATAAGGGTATACGATCCTATAAAATTACTGGTGATTAGTAACCTGACTACCTGACGTATCTTTCTGTTCATGCCTCGTTGTTTTTTGTCATTTTTATATAGTGGGTTTATTGATTCTTATAATAATTACATGGCTTACATACTTTTCGGTGTTGCATACTACTTTATACCCATGACGTTAGTTTACATGTATAATTACAAACAAATATTTGATATTTCTGTTTGCACTTTAAATTTTTTCCTTTTGAATTCTATCAAATTAAATGGGCTTACTATGCTAATAAAATTTTAGTGCCAATTAACATGTACATATCTCTGTTAATTAGCAAAATCTTTTAAAAAAACCTTTACAGGGCCAGTGATAAAGGAACTTATGATTTACTTGTAAAAACAAACTATGAAATGTCCCGAGGAGGATTATCATTCATATCTCTTACCAATGTTGCGAATTTGGTTTTCCTAATCAGCTCAATTAAAACCAATCAATTTTTAAATGGACAATGTTGCAAAAACAGGACCCACTTTGTGTTTTTTGCTGCAGAACAAGAGCCAGCATCGCGCATGTGGTCGCGGCATTGGTGTGGGAATTGATTTTTTCAAGTGTCCAATACAAGTGCCCATGGTCATTTCTACTGAAATATTAATCATTGAAGTCTGGCGGTAGGTGTCATTACCCATACCCATTAGTTGTGATTTGAACCGCTATAGAGCAATTGTTGAAGCTGGTAAACCGGGCCGGTCCTCGTTCCTGGGTGTGGGTGCATGGTGTTTTGCATAGCAGGCATGCAGACCTCTGGTGCTTCTTTTGTGATCTCTTTATTCATTGTCAATAGTAGTTTTTTTTGTCATGTTATTAGATAGCAGTTATAATTGTTGTTTACTCAGTTGAAAGTAAATTGTAAATTTTATACATTATGGAACAAGCAATTAGGATGGAGAGAAGAGCGACTAATTCCTCATAATTAACGACTTGTGGGGTAGTCTGTACATATATCGTCTATGACTTGTTTACAGAGCATTAGGGTTTGTTGTGTTTGCTGACCTTTCCTGGTCACCCCAGTGATTTTGAATCACAAACTACCCCTCCCTTCGGGGTATTGAGTGACTATTTTGTACCTTCTGAATACCAATCTCAATACTGACCAGGAATGCTTCCACCAGCAAGTGCATCTTAGTTGATAATTTTCTTTGAATTAAGCAAGCCCTAGTGCTAGTCATGATGAGTGACTGAAAATGTGAAAAATCAACCAAAAACAGAATGGGTGCTTGGTAACCCAACATAGCACTGAAACTACCCAACATAGCCGCCCATGACAATTGGAATAGGAGATGTGGATGTCCTGGTTTGTGTCGATTGTAAGTTAATGAAATGTTTTTTGATCCACTTATCAACAATCAATGACCCAAAACATATAAAACTTTTAGGTTTTAGTTTTGCTCCAATATTGGCATGTATAATATGTGTGGCTGCTAATTGAATGTGGAACCTAAAGATTCGCTTTGAATGAAACTAATAATCCACAATACCAACAAAATGCACATGACCTGTGAAATTTAACCTTGGTAGACTGGCCTGATGACTTCTAGGTCTGGTGCTGTAGTCGTTCATTTTGCATCCAGATCTGTTCATGTTCGTGAATACTAATGTGCTCATTTCCATCTATGTGGGCAAAAAAATAAAAATAGTCAAAAAAACAAAAAATTTTGTATTTAGAATTTTGACAAGATTAAAAAAAACACCTTTGAGATTAGAAATTCAGGTCGTAATATTGATATTTGTAAAACTACTTATTTTCACAAATTTGGTTTGGTGCCTAGGCATCACAACCTTTGTTTTTTACCCCTTACAGAATTCTCTATAGTCTGGGGGGGAATCATTTTTTTTAAGTTCACAAAACAGGTAATGAGTTACAAAATTTTTTTTCAACAGATTCAATGATTGTTCCTTTAACCGCCGATTTCATGTTTTCCTGCCTGCACAAATTGGATCTCCCCTTTATTATATTTTTTTTTTGTTTTTTTTTCATGTGTCTCCCAAAATAATTTTGTTTCGTGCAGAAGAAATGGAAACTATATGATTATGTATAGGGATTAAAGAAGAGTCAGTCAACGGCAATTTCACCAAGCAGAATCATTCATCTATTTATAGAATTGAAATAAATGTATTTTTGCAGAATCCCCATTTTGCTTTATCGCTTTCACTCCAGTCACAGTATCTTAGAAACCTCAAACATAGTGAACAATAGGGATGTAGGTCTAGTTGCTCTCCATATCTAGATGAGTTGCTGTAACCAAGATACATGAGACTTCACCCAGTTGATAATATGGGACTTGGGTAAAAATGGATCAATTGTTTTACAAGCCCCATACCAGTAGCATTTTTTCCAAAGGGGACATCTCCCCAAATTTCCCACCTTTTTTGTGTGTGGGGGGGTGGGGGTAGGGAGAGACTCTTGGCAGAATTGAAAAAGTATTTTCGTGCTTTGAAAATTGTTTGTTTTACAGTACAGTGGGGTAAATTTGGTCATTTTTTTTTTTTTTTTTTTTAATTTTTTAGTTTTTTGATTTTGTTTGATAAAAAGTTACATAAAGCATACGTCTATATAAAGGAGTAGGAAATATATTTGCAAAAAGTTATTTCCGCACATCACATTCTCCCAAACAGGCTGTGGATCCCTCTTGTAAGTATTCACACTCCTCTAAGTCGGCAAGTTTAAACGCTTTCCCTTCAACACTGTGGGTCAAACCTCATCGTCCACAGAAGGCAAAAAGTAATATTATTGTCCTTGCACCAAAACGATGACTCATTTCTCTATATGATGCTCTTTTCTCTTTTAATGGTATAGGAATTCCTTCGTGTACTAAGGGTAAGGAAGTAAATGAGGAAACCCAAGCTGCGTGGTTTTCTACCTAGTTTAAATTTCGACTTAGTTCCTGTATATATCCCTACCATTTGTCAATGCTTTTTTTCCCCATTGGTATTGCACTTCCAGAAATTATGACTCACATTGTTGATTGACAAATTGCTATATTTGATATTTATTGAAAGAATAATCAATCAGAAAAGACTCATTGGTAGCAGCCATGCCAGATCAATGCTTGCTTTGGTGTTTACATAAGATAGCATTGTGTACCTTTTCCTGATTTTTCCTCGACCAACTACTCAAAAAATATCTCTGTGCACTTGTCAACCTAAATTGATTGTAGCGTACTGGTTCCTCCACCCCATCCCAGCGGGTATGGTACTGTTTAGTTTCAGCACCAAGTTACAGTAAAAACTTCACAAAATTCCCTGTAAGTTCAGGGCAATACAATGTGTTCTTTCTTAAATGCCTTCACATCATCATAACCCCTACGTTCCCAAGCAGTTTGGAAACACAACTTGGCGTGGCTGACATAGAGACTTTTAATTACTCTGTTGGTTTTCACTGCTGGCAGCACATTAGTTGGACCCATAAGGCAATAGTTTAAGACTCGTTGTCTTGAGTAGATTGCCCTGCCAGTGTTTCAATTCTAGGCCTTGCGTGTTTGTTATGATTGTTATAAGATCTTATTTGCCTTGGCTCACACAAAAGTAACCTGTTAAAATCAGTCTTGTACTTGAGTTAAAATTTAAGTATGATTGACCTTAAATACAGTAAACAGTTTTCCAAATGTTACAACAAACAAGAAAGGATATAAAATAGTTTAATGCTAACAGAATAGAGCATGCATTGCCAATTTTGTTGGCAACTTAGTGGCTTGTAAATTGGTGATCCTTACAGTTACCACCCCCCCCCATGTTACCCCCCCCCCCACATTGTTGATGTTGCTTGATACTTACCTGACCCAAGCTGTTGTGGTCTCTAACAGGGGCCAGGTAATACCCACCATTACACATCAACTAGACTGCTACCCATATGTTTTGCCTGGTAAATCACCAATTTGGCAACACTCGGAAATTACCCAATGTTAGGCAGAATGTTTGTCAATGCAAAACCCAAACGGTTACGCGTCTGACTTCCCACAGGCATAATTTACCAGCAGCATAAAACAGCATGTGCTTATGCTACTTGGTAAATTATTACATTAATTTTATGTAGGCATTTTGCTGCTTATTAATTACCCCATTTAGCTTTTAGTAAAGTTTAGGTTAAGGAATACCTTCCCCAAAGTCTAGCTTCTATGCAATCATTAATGTGAGGAAGAGAAGATGGATTCTTGCATTCAACACACAAGTCGATAGGGTTGATTAAAAATAAATAACCTCAGTAGGCATGCGATCCCACAAAACCCTATTCTTAACCTCATAAAAGCCCTGATTTGTACAACACCTTTTAGCCACAAGTACTGAGGTAATTGTTATCAGGATCATTAAATCAGGCCGCAAAAATAACCGACAGCCACATGGCAATTGCCGTTGGTGCCCTATGCTGTTACAGTGATGTCCCTAAAACAACCAAATCAAGGCAGCTACTGTCCATGCCCCTTTCATTTGATCGCCTTTGTGCCTTTTTTCAAGTCTAGACCGATGACTGCCGAATTTTGCGCCGCCACGAAAAATCAATTCTTGCAGTATAAGTGGATCGTATAATCATTTTTCATCCCGCTTGGTATCGGTCCATGTATCATCCGAAAATGTAACACTTTTTTAAAATGACATCCCGTAATGTTTTAATCCAGATTAAGCATTTAAATAGCCCAAATTCCCCTGGGAATCAATGCAGACTACAGGTACTGCCTTAATAGTCCCCCCCGGATCTACACCATTTTAACACATCCAAGTACAAAAAGGTTGAGTGAATAATATAGTATACAGACTGCCAGAGTACCCCCTGAAACATAAATTCTTAAGGCCACAATGTGTGCCTTAAGAGAGGGGGTCAAGACAAGTCTTGTGTACGTGGTCAAAATTTTTTTAAATTGATCCAATTGTGCTGAAAGTAATACCATGTTTCTTTGGCAGCCACAAGGATTCAGGAAAGGTATAGTTTGTACTATCACAATGTAAGGTTTAGATTTTTATATACTAAAGACAGCACAAGTCAAGACAAAGGGTCAATTTCAGTGTACAGGGGTCAAATTTTTAAGTTACTCCGATTTGAATAAAAATAGTGCAAATTATTGGGGGAGCTCATAGGATCAAAGTAAGGAATAGTTTTGAGTGTCTCAAATGCTTGCTTAAGAAAGTAGGGGGAACACAAGGTCAAGCCTCGTTGAATGCAATGGACGTTGACCTTCTGTGCCCCTACATCGTAGTATTTTAGACAGTCATAACTATTCCTTATTTTAATCCTATGAACTCCATCAATAATTTGCACCATTTTTATCTAAATCGGAGCAACTTTAAAACTTGACCCCTGTACAAATGAAATTGACCCTTTTTATTGATTTTTGCTGTGTTTAGCCTCTAACTCTTGAACTTTACGTTGTAGATAGTACAAACTATACCTTTCCTGAATCCTTGTGGTTAGACAAATAACATTGTATACTTTTTGACATGATTGGATCAATTTAAAAATTTGACCCCTGTACAAACTTTGTCTTGGCCCCCTCTCCTTAAGGCACCATTTGTGGCACTTAAGAATTATCTTTCAGGGGTTCCTGTCAGTCTGTCAACATATTTAATCACTCAAACCTTTTGTACTTGAGATGTGTTACAAATGTCTGTTAGCTCCCGGGTTATATATTTTTTGTAGATCCCTCTTCTGTATTGCAGCATAATGCAAAAACTTGAAAACACAGGTTTCTTTATTTACATAAAAGTTGGATGTTATTCATAGCAGTAGTGCTGGAATTTATAGCTTTATTTTTTACTGAAAAAACATGCCTTGATGCCCTTCCCATGTTGACAAATTGCCTTGATGCCCTTTTACAATTGCTGAATTGCCTTCATGCCCATGCTATTTGAAGGTAATTTTTAAATTTGCCTTTTAAAAACTGCCTTTCCCCCCGGTCCTTATTTTGCACCCTGCATGAAATGTCTTGTGGCTCCTTTAAACTTCTTGAACACTTTTTATCCCTAAGTATTGACATGTGGTTTGTACAGTACAATATTGGCATGTTGCAATGCATTGTGGGATTGGTTCAAATCACCCTCTGGGAGCAATCTAACCAGCACTCCATATTAACTGATTTTGGGTATTTTTGCTGGACTTAGCACATTTTTTCATTTTTTTCCACTTTCAGTTTTTGTGTCACCTGCCCTTAGGCAGGAAGACACATAGGGATCACTTTGTCCACTGTTGTCTGTTGATGTCTGTTGAATTGATGTCTGTTGTGAAAAAGGGTTAACATTTGCTTGTAATATCCACATACTTTGATGGATTTAAACCAAACTTGGTTCACAGGTGCAACATGGGATCCCTCATTTGTTGATGAGGTCAGAGGTCACATACCAAGGTCAAAGGTCATGTGAGGTCAAGTTGTAAAATAGGCTGAAAATGTAAAATTGACCTCATTTGAAAAGTTGAAGTTCAATTGGAACCAAACTTGGTTTGTGGAGTTTACATGCAAACCCTCATTTGTTTATGAGGTCAAAGGTCACATATCAAGGTTAAAGGTCATGTTAGGCCTATCATTCACAAACCGCGACGACAGGCGACACAAGCGGTCCGAGGACCGATGTATTTTTTTGAAAGATAATTTTCATGCCTGGAGCCAACATGTTGTGCCAAGGTGCCTTACCTCAATTACTCCTTTCTACCCAGGTGTATAGATACTGGCATTATTCAGTGCTGAGAAGGTAACAGACTCGTTGTAGAGGAGGTGCAGTGATCTCCCTTCATTAACATTATTTGGTGGACTGTTAAAAATAATGATAACAAAATGTTGTTTTAACTGGCAGCTGGGACTCCCAACAGTTCAAACTATGTTTTTTTACAGTTAATGTTGCGAGTCCCAGCTGCCAGTTAAAACGATGCTTTTTTATGGTCATTTTGAACAGTGTAGAGTTTGGTCCAATCACTATGAAAGAGAGATGGGAAATTTGTTCCTGCATGG
>JAMKCH010023479.1:0-20993 GCA_023653785.1 Ophioderma brevispina
GAACTTGGGTCAGATGGGGGGGGGCAATATGGAATTTCAGGACCCTGGGCAGTTGTTTGATTAATACCCTGTAACAAGGAACTTAACAATTTTGCTTGTAATCGTCTATGTGCATTCATGATTTGGTCACAGCTTTTTGCACAGGACCTGTTGTGTATATGCATGATGTTTCTCTACTATTTTGTATTTCTTGACATAAAAATGCCTTTAACCCCTCAAACGGTACAAAACCGATGTCCTAACCCACTTTTGTATGTATTTCTTTTTTTTATGTTTGCATTTCCAACCCTCTCATATAAATTTTGCTAAAGACTGCACTACTCATCACCTGATACAAACATTAATGGTCCAAGTGCTAACCCCTGTTGTACACCACTAATAATCTTCCCCACTCTCTCACTACAGCATGAAGCAATCTGTGAGTTTCTGTCCATGAACTTCTGTCATGGAGTGCTGGTGACTGGGCATGTGCTGTATACTTTTGGATAGGTTATGAATGTTAATGAGTTCATTTGCATATTTTCAAGAAAATTCATTAATACTCTCTACAGACTAAACCATGTAGTCAATAGACTTCAAATATGGCATGGTGATAGAACATGAGGTCATGTGCTGTATACATTTTGCACATGTTTTGAGTATTAATGAGCTCATTTGCATATTTTCAATAAAATGTGATTAAACCACAGTTGTGGGGCCATCATAATTATGCACCATGTAATTCTTGTTTATGTATTTCTTTGTTTTTTTATGTTTGCATTTCCAACTCTCATTTCAATTTGAATAAAAACTGCACTGCTTGTCACCTGATACAAACATTAATGGTCCAAGTGCTAACCCCTGTTGTACACCACTAATAATCTTCTCCACTCTCCCACTACAGCATGAAGCAATCTGTGAGTTTCCGTCCATGAACTTCTATCATGGAGAGTTGGTCACTGCTGACATCATCAAAATTCGACGTCCAGACCCCCCTGGCATGAACATCTGGCCTGGTGGTGACAAGCGACCAACCGTGTTCTGCCACGTGTATGGCCAGGAAGAGACTCTGACAGTGAAGACTCAGGAGGGCAATGAAAAATCTAAGAGCAACCCACAAGAGGTGTATCATGTGGTATGTGTGACAATTTAGAGGTGCAACGAGAGTTTTCACATATCAGGCGTCCCTCAAAAAATCTAAAGTACTGATTTTTGCCCTGATTTAAATATTTCTATCAAAAATATCCCCATCTGAAAGGATTAAGCTGAGAAATGTTTCTTTGATTTAAAAATTGTGAAATTTCTAATTTTGTTTTGGAGCAAATACAAAATTCAGCGTATGTTTTACATTGGAATATAAGCAAATCAAAATCACCCGTTTTCTCTCTTTTATGACATTTCTGTAGCCAAACACAAGGTAAGAAATGTATTGAGTGTCTGATCTATATGAAATTTACTATTATGACACAATATTTGGGTACCTCAAAATCTCTCATTGCAGCTTTAAGTATCGAGCATATTTAAAAAAAAAATAATTTGAATAGTTTTAATGCGCGACATATCCATGTGCAGGAATTCTCTCCCTTGGTCATTGGAAGTGGCTGGTGATGTTGTTGTGAAATGTCTGTGCATGTCCTGATGTGTGTGTGTGTGTGTGCCTTTGTGTTCGGAATTTCTTGCATATGATATCTCAGGAACCATAAGTGCTATTATCATGAAACTTATTTGATAGCTGATTCTTTCTGAGTTGTACATTGATAGTGTCTAACCAATCACCCTAATATCTGTTATACCGATTACAGATTTTAACATTTCAAAATTGGTTCATTCCAATTTTTTTCTTTGTATTTTTTTGTGTTATTATCGCCTTTCTCGACAGCCAGAAGCTGCCAGAAAGTAGCAGATCGATTTAGGTAAACCACTAAATTGGGAAAATAGTAAGTTAGGAACAACATACACACTGTTGTGTACATAAAATAATAAATTGATTGTTTCAGTTTCGATTTATTTTCATCGTTTGGCCATCAGTTTGGAACAATTTTAATTCAAGTTTGGACCTTTGATAATAATTTAATCGGTATAGAAAATCGGTAAAAAATGAGAATTTTGCTGATACCGATCAGATACTGATAAGGTCATAATCGGCCCGATTTAAAAAATACAGATCATATTGGTTATACTCTAAACCAGGGGTTCTCAATAGGTGGCCCGCCCACCATTGATTTAATATATTAAGGGAAACATAAGAAAATTTGAAGGCCAAATGTGTATTTGGCCCTCAAGTAGGGAACTTTCAAATATGTTTGATATTCTCTGGCCCTTCAACTAATATAATTGAGAACCCCTGCTCTATACATTGAGTTTGCAAAAGAATGACATTTGACTTCATTTCGAGGTGAAAAGGTCAATTTCTACTAGGACCCTTGCAAAACAGTCAACTGCAGATCCATCAGAACACATTTTTCACATGGAATAGAATTGTACCATGTGGATGATGTTACAAGGAGATTGGGATTTATTCCATATTGAATACATGGTTCTGATAAATCTGCACTTGACCAGACTCTTTGAGTGCAAAATAACAAAAATCTTAGGGGTTTGTTTGATAGACGACACTCTCAGGTCTACATTGTGTTTACAGAAGGAAAACCTCTGACTTCATTTCAGCGTCAAAAGGCATAAATAGAGACATTGCTCTTGCTGAGGTGTGAACCGTTATATTTTTAATTGGTTATACCCTTTTAATTTTTTGCCAATATTATCCCTGTTCTTAAAGGCTCAGTCACACAGCCGATTTTTTGCTAGAAAACCACTTCCAGACTGCTCGAAAATCATGAGCAGTTTTTCTTTTTCATGTGTAGTTTTGGCAAGGTCTAGGACTGTCCTGTACAGTCTTCTGCAGCCTTACCGGTTTTTGTGCCTCCTGCCTTAAGGCAGGAAGACCCATAGGGATCACTTTGTCCACTGTAGTCTGTTGTAGTTGATGTCTGTTGTTGATGTCTGTTGACATTTGCCTGTAATATCTGCATACTTCGATGGATTTAAACCAAACTTGAGTCATAGATGCAACATGGGATCCCGCATTTGCTGATGAGGTCAAAGGTCACATACCAAGGTCAAAGGTCATGTGAAGTCAAGTTGTAAGATAGGCTGAAAATGTAAAATTGACTTAAATTGAAAAGTTGAAGTTCATTTGGAACCAAACTTGAGTCATAGGTGCAACATTGGATCCCTCATTTGTTGATGCGGTCAAAGGTCACATGCCAAAGTCCATATGAGACCTATCATTACAAACCACGACGGCAGGCGACCTGATGGACCAATGTATTTTTTGCTAGAAAAACACTTCCAGATTGCTCAAGACTGGTGCTGATTGGCCAATTTTTTCAAAAATCGTAATTTTTCTCTTTTCATGTGTAGTTTTGGCCAGGTCTGGGACTGTCCTGTATAGTCTTCTGCAGTCTTGTGCATTCGGGAGAGAAGATGTTAGCCAACTGGACATGTTAAATCAGCGACTACACTCGGCGACCACAGAAAATAAGTCAACCACTTATGCTGTCGTGTCAAGGTCTGCGGCTGATCGAGGACTGAACAATTGGCGTCGCCCATTAAACATGCTTGATCTTGTTGATTTTATGATGCTGTTGTGTACTGGTGGGAAAATCACAGACCGATTAAAATTGCAAATTTTGCAAGTTGAACACTGAAGCCGATTTTGAAAAAAATGTGGTCTTGTATAGTTGGAAAGAGGTTGGGTCGGAAGCTGTCTTCTGTATGACTGTACCTTCAGCTGTGCTACCCTATCATGATATGTTATTTCCTCAGAATTAACATAAAAATCCCATTTATTCTAGATTTAGGAAAGTAGGGCCGACCCATATATAACTCAACCCCGGGAAAGACCAGGTCTAGGACTAAACTTGTTGTCTTTCCTTGTATAAATAAAATTGAATGTATGGCTATCCACCTATTCTGCACAGCATAGCGGCATCTAATATCATAATTGATAGGCATTACTCGATTTACTAAGTGTCCTGGGATAATTTCGTTATTGTTTTGTATTTTGGGTGTTTTTGTCTCTCTCTTACAGGTGAGGATAGCTACCACCTTGGTGAATCGTTTCAAGGTCAAGCCGGAGAATGTCATCGTGCTCTCACAGTACAGGCTTCAGTGCGCAGAAATCGAGAAGGAGTTACGCAGGAAAGGACACAGAAAGATCAAAGTCAGCACAGTAATTACCAGTCAGGGTAAGCTTAAAGGGGGATGACCCGATTTTTAAGTCTATAAATTTGTCATCTTGTTAGAATGGCCTTCACCTCAAAACCCCATCTGTAAAGTTTAGCCCCGATATTTCAACCTGTTTTGAAGTGAGAACTAAAGCTTGATTTTATAATCCCCATAGAGTACTATGTAAAGTTAATATTGGTCAACCAAAATGGGGCATATTTTTGTTCATAACATCCAAATGAAAACTTTCATTAGCCCTAAGATTTCACAGGGTAAATGAGAAAAATTGTAGCTCTCTTCTGATACCAAAATTTTGACCACTTCCAGTAAAATCTGGATCCCTGGGGACGAGGCTATTAGCGATCGGACCATGGACCTTTAAATATGAACCTGTAGGATAGAGGTAGTTTGTTGTAGGTCTCAATATAGTACTATACCTGAGGGAATTGTGATGCTTGAAAATAGAGAAAGAGCTACAATGTGAAGGACACACACACACACAAAGAAAAACTTATTAAAGGGGCATTTCGTGATCTGCAACCTTGTCCCCCGACTTACCTAAAAGAAGTTGAGATTTTTATATCATCTGAACAGTTAGCCTTAGTAATCCATGTACGCCTAATCTTAAGTGCAAGTTCGGTCGCATCTGTAAGAAATATGCGATTTTGTATTTTCTGTCCGTAAACAGACAGCAATTATAGCACAGTGGCCTATGGTGCCGTGGGAAACGAGCATTTGCTGATAACCCAAAACTACAAGATTGGAATCAACTCAAAATTTTGTGAATAAGCTTTTCTCAAGGTTATCTAGTGAACATTGAATAAAACAGGAGGTGCTGGAATCACAAAATGCACCTTTAATCCCTGTATTGATTTTGTACTTAAATATGTCATACACTATATACTCATTATGACTTTTTACCTTGTGAGAACTATAAATTTGCACATGTGTGACTTTTACATATGGGGTCAAAAATTCATCAGTGGTTATTTGGGGTCAAAAATTCATCAGGGGTCATTTGGGGTCACTTTAACCCAAATGTCAACCCTGTACATAATTGGTCACTGTATCAACATACTTTGATGAATTTCATTAGAAAAAAAAAAAAAAAAAAAAACCCGAATATCAACCCTGTACATATTTGGTTTCCTGTGCTAACATACTTTGGTGGATTTCAATAGGACTTGAACATGGGCGGCGAGTCTTGGGCTCCCTAACACAGCTGACTTTACTGATCGCGACGTTCAGCATGAACATAATCCATGCACCGCATAATTCGGAGTTGTGCTTGTTTTACATAATTTTGAAAAATTTAACTCTGCATTAACACCCCCTCCCCATTAATTTCAAAACCTGTCAAATTGCTGACAATTTCAGTCAAGCCTCATTCAATATCGCAACTCGCCCAAAATATCAAGAAAAATTACAGCAATACAGGGTGCCAATCACCCAAATTTGGGTGTTTTGATGTGGGTTGCACGTTGGTCATGGGTGTTCCCATGACCCACATACGATCTCGTCCTTGTCCATTATTCATAAAAAAAACCAACAGAAACAACCCTTACAGTGGAGTTGATTCTTCATCTCCAACGGTTTTGGAATAAGAATATATTCCTTAACAACATATAAAAAATTCAGAATTTTTTCATCGAGATTTTGCTTTTACATGTTAAACCAATGCATTGGCGGCATCTAAAATTGGGATTTCTTGGCCGCTCTCCCCTGTCAAGTTGATAATTATTGATATCCTACAACAACCATCTCACTTGTTTTCCTCACACAGGTAGTGAATGGGACTATGTGATTATGTCTTGCGTGCGCTCCAAGCCGCGCATCGAGATTGAGGACAAGCCCAGCACAGGCTGGAAGTTGCGTCACCTTGGCTTCATTATGGATGAGAACCAGATGAATGTCGCCCTCACTAGGGCAAAGAGAGGACTGATTCTTGTTGGTAAGTTATGTGCGTGTGTGTGTGTGTGTGTGTGTGCACACACGCGTGTGGGTGCGTGTGTGGATTAAACAGGTGAGGCTCATGATCTGCAGTTCTCTTGTGATTATTTGGGGTAATACCACATTGAAAGAGGGTTGGCCACCACTGTCTGGCATAGTCGTGGACGTGTACACGTTTGCACGTGTATTTGCATGTGTACACAAATGTAAAGCCCACTGCACGTTTAACAATCCCACTACATGTTTACACTTGAGCAAAAACAACTAACTCATATTTCAGTATCAGTTAATTACTGAAGTCAAATTTTTCATGAAAATGATCTGCCGTCAGTAAAAAGTAAAGCTATAACTTAAACAAAATTCCGACTTCTACAGAAACATGGAAATCCCGTATTTATTGAGTTCTTGCATGCCTCTGGCATAATTACATGGTGCTGCATACAGAAGAGGGATCTACAAAAACAAAAATATGGTGGCGCTTGTAGTGTGCATCGTTTCCTTTTGCGTTTGGGCTATGTAACTGCTTAATCTGAATTGAAAACATTAGGCAATGTCATTTTAAAAACATGTTATATTTTCCGATGATACCATGACTGAATACAAAGCCGGAAAAAAATTGTGGTGCAATGATTGCATTTTTGTGAAAACTAACAATTCAGAAGTCGTGGGGCTTAATCAACGTAAGTATACATGGATACACAAACGAAAATAGTGTTCATGTACACGGATAGAAAATTAAATGGTAACTCCCAGCTCTAGTCTGGTACTGTGGTTGTTTCATAAACATTCCCTTGTTATCATGTTTTCCAATGTGTTACTTTTCCTACAGGCAATCAGTACCTTCTGCAAACACACGACCCATGGAACGAACTCCTAAGCAGCTACAGGCAGCATGGGTGTGTGGTAGAAGCCCGCAGCTTCCCACGCATACGTTAGAGTGCCCTCCATTTTGATGATCAGTATGTGTAGCTGTAAGATCACACCGTGGCCTCATGTGTAGGTAGAGTGCCATGTATTGAAACTAGGTCTTGGAAAGAGTTGGACTAATATAGTTCATCAAAATTAAAATTTGAGTTGTAAAATGTTAAGGGTATATTATAATGAAGAAATAAGTGCTGTGGAAAAGAATAAGTGACTAGCAACATGTTTGGCCTGTTACTGTGATTTAAGGTGATTGGGTCACGATAGATCCGTTCGATAGATTTTGTTAAAATTTCGTATAAATGAACTTTCATCGATGTACGTCAAATATCAGAAATAAAAATATGGGGTCACCGAACTCGTTTTTGAGAAAAATTCTAGTGAAAACACCTATTTTTCCAAAAATTTGTACACACGTCTATGGAAAATTCATTTTTTCATGGACATTTTTGAATATTTAAAAAAATTGGTTTCGATAACTTTTGTCCAAATTTTAATAAAAGTTGCGCACTAGCAAGATCTGTCGTTTACTGAAGAAAAAAGAAGGGGTCACCGAACTATTTTTTCTGTTATTTTCGAAAATAACGGCATTTTTTAGTAGTCTAAATACCAACGCGATATTGAGGTGCGTAAAACGCCATAAGTGTCACGCATGGCAAACGCTTAAGCTGACACGCGAACAAAAACAGGCACGCAAAATATGCGCACTGATTAAAACTTATGAGCATTGTTTTTCCCTCTTAGGAATTTTTAATCTTTAATATTGATATGTTGTTGTGATGTATGATGAGAATCAATAAAAAAAGACTATGATAAGAAAAGGGAAGAAAATGTTTATGGAAAGGTGAGAAAGGGAAAGCAAGGGCGTGTCCAGATTTCGTGATTTTGAATGCATTTTAAGAGTGTACTCTGAAACCAGTATTAGCTGGACGAATATAGGCCTACATATACTTCTTAGCAATGGCGCTGGGCTTTTGCTTTGAGAGAGTAATTGAGTCAAATCTTCACGAAAAGATAATCAACATTTTTATTTTATGGTCCTTTCCTGCCGTAACCGAATTATCCTTCTTTAGTAAATTAGCGTTTTCCATAAAATGACATAATTGCTTTTGCAGGGGCGTAACCAGACCTGAGCCTCCGGAGGGACAAGACTCAAGAAGTTTCCCCATGTTTTTTCTCCCTTCTCCCCTTCTTCTCGTCCCCATTTTTTAGCTTCTCCGTCCCCATTTTAGTTGTCCGAGGGGGCAGTCTTCCCCCCTGCCCCCCGCTGGTTACGCCACTGTGCTTTTGGAATAGCCTACTGAAAAAATGTCTTATCTACATGAAATTCGGTAAAATGACAAGTGATATTTCCTTCAGCAAAACCTATATAAGATCAAATTAATCATCATGCTTATGCATTTAACACTCTCTATAAACCTAATAGGTGTGAAATGTTGTTTGAAAACAAAATACTCTTGTCATCTGTGATGTATTCATTAGACATTTCTGATTCCTGACAGAGAAATGATAGAGAAAACACACTTTCCGATACGACATTGAAAAGTGTGTTGGAAAAAATCAGGAGAGAAGCCGCTTATTTTCAAAAAAAAAATAGTTACTTAATGACCCGTTTATAAGTAGCAATATAATCTTTGACTCAAGTTTGTTTAATAATGCATTCAATTCTGTGAACAGCACATAGGCCTACTGCATGTACCTCATTGGAAACAGGTAAAGGACCAAAGCGTGCTTGCTATCTTTGGAAGGTCGCACAGTGTACGCAAGGGTGGTTTTTACGCGCGCGCACAGCTAGGAACGCCAAGTCACAAATTTGACAGAAATATCTGCTTGGAGACTGGTGCGCGCAGCTAACGTGACCCAATCACCTTAAGGCCCAATTGGGCCGTTTTATTTGCTGCAAATTCAGAATTACCAGCTCTAACAACAGGTACCGAACCAGCACTTATAAAAACGGTTCCAAAATGTAATACCTGAATTCCTATTATTCATTGTAATTTTATTGTCATATACTATTGTGATAATTACTTTTCTATTATTAGTCTTTGTCAAATAAAGTTGAGTAGACTCTAAAATTTGTATTAAGAATTATTTTGATATAATATCTTGTTATCGTTGCTTCCTGATGTAAAAACCTCTAGTCATTTATGGTGCATGGCAAAGTAATAAAGTTGCTGTAGACATTGGTCTCTGAAACTTTTACATTTATTTTTTGTTAAATTTCTTAATGAATTCACTTTAAACAATGCACTA
Organism: Ophioderma brevispina; assembly: GCA_023653785.1. Taxonomy (NCBI): domain Eukaryota; kingdom Metazoa; phylum Echinodermata; class Ophiuroidea; order Amphilepidida; family Ophiodermatidae; genus Ophioderma; species Ophioderma brevispina. The sequence continues at coordinate 9,331 of JAMKCH010023479.1, forward strand.
ATTGATATTTTTCATAATCGGATCTTGCAACATATCATACAGGATCTATAATTATTGTTTATAGTTAAGGTTGAAAAGAAGGTTTGAAGAAAGTATAAATACACAGAAAGGAACTGTTAGATGCTAGATACCGTAATTTCCGGAATATAAGCCGCTTGGCATATATGCCGCGGGGCTTAAAGATATATAGTAGTGCATCCCTGAAGTCAAACCCTGGCTGTTTCTGTTTGAAGTAGTTCTAGGGTATTAGTATGTTTTGATAGTAACTAAAATACTAATTCCAGAATTATTATTACTGTATCAAAGAAGGTTTGAAAGGTAGACAAAATAAGTGTATATTATGCATTGTTGCGGAGGAAGTAAGCTATGTCAAAGCATAGTGAGGGATTATACGACACATTCCATTCCAATGTAATGATCTCTTATTATTATTTTTTTAATATGAATTGCATTTTTTTCAGTTTAAATTTCCAGAAAGTTCAGTGGATATGCACAGCATTAGCTTAAATTTATGCTGATTTGTACATCGCTTTTAAAATTAGGCACTACTTAAGCTAGCTAACATAAGAATAAGCTATTGGGTTTTTTTTAATAGTCTATGCTTAGAAAATAAGAATTGAGGAGGAACATAAATAAGCAATATCCAAGAAAGTCATATGTTATGTATAGTTTATAAAATATTCTGTACGCCATGAAGAAATTGGAATGTTTTCCAAAGTGTAGTTAGTTTGAGACCCGATGTGGTTATCATTTCATGCATAATTTCTTCATCTTTCTCTTCCATTGCTTTGTATATTTTTAATTGGATGGCTAAGTGAACAGATGTAAGCTATTGTAATTCATATACATATTTAACCATTGTATTATCACAATGGTGAAAATAATAGGTAATATTAAGGGTCATTATAGTGATCAATTGATCATGGGTAGGGTTTAGGATATGGTGATAGTTGGTATTATTTGTTAAGGTGATGGTTAGGATTTTGCTTAGATGATGGTTAGGAATTTTTCCTAGAATTATGGATATGAGTTATACTCAGTATAAGGGTTACTGGTAGATCAGTTGTGTATATAAATATGGAATGGTACTTAATAATTTGTACAAGCAATTAGTGGTAGTATGAAATTTATGATATTTGAGGAGCAATTGCCTAGCAGCTCTTAAAGTGTACATAATAAACACTGGTCAAAATGACCTTAACTTTGGCCCGTTTAATTTTATTGAATTAGCAAGGTGTGACAAATGCTACCATGTTCGTTTCCTTTAGTGAGAATATACTTGGTGCTGTTAATAGCTTGACGGTGTGTTCATAAATGACTGCGTGTGTTGCTATGCAAGCTTGTAATGTGCCTTGTTATTAAGCTCAGTTTAAAATTTCCCCAGATCTGTGTACGAAGTAGTAAAAGAGCAAAGATAAAACAGCATTTACCATTCCAAATATTATGTTATTAATGACTTATAATGAAATAGAGAATTTGTAGTTTTGTTTAAGTTTAGATTTTGAATATATGACACTATGACTTACAATATGCTCATTGTACAAGGACACAGTTCAGTGGGTTGTACTTGTACATGCATTGACATGAACTGGCCTTGTGTGATCTGGGTATCATATATCATACCCAAAAACCAGGGGGTGTATTTTCTAAATACACTGATGAATGGAAGTTACTGAACTGTGCCATGGAAGTTGAGACAACTCTAGCTCATAGTGTGAGATGGACAAGTACAAAATGTTTCCAGTCACCCTAGATTTTATTCAGTGGTGGATTTAAGGAAAAGGGCTCTGTCAGCAGCTTCAGGTGGGCCCCTTTAACGTCAAGAAGCAACGCAATATCGCACTTGAGTGCGATTAAGGTGTGTCCAAGGGGGGCCCTGAGAGCAATATTTTAGGGGGACCCTGTCTGCTGACACTGCTGACTCTTAAATCTGCCACTGATTTGTCTTCTCTAATTTTCATTTCAAATGCCTTTTATGATTTGCATTGGAACAAGTGAGTTGTACAAGGTGTCTCATGAAAATTGAAAACGGCCAATTATAATTGAATGTGGAAAGACATAGGCATAAAACGAGGTTGGTTTGTGTGTCAAAATTATGTTTTGTAAATCTTGAAACCAGAGAATCCTATTAGATTTTTTTTTGCATGAGAAGCATCCAATACCAGAGGATCTAATGAGAGTAATTGGTACGAGACTGGAGATGGTTAATACTTTCACACAAATCCAAGATTGTTGGCAATCAGCGATGCAGAATTCTGCAGACATTACAGGTGAGGAATTTTGAAGTGAAAATGCAGTTCAATCTCAGTGAAAAGTATTCAACAGCAAGCGTTTGATTAAAGTTGCATTCCTGAATAAATGGAATCCCTTTCAATTTCAAAATGTCGTTAATAACAACATCTTACAAAAGAGAATGGACGTTTACAGGGATTAGGGCAAGGAAAAATCAAGTATTCACATATTTTACATCAAAATGAAGCTTAGAAATCAGAGAGTATATTGGTGAAAATTTAAACATATATGAGGAATAAGGAGTTGAAAGGTACAAAAAAAACCCACCAATTGTACAATAAAAAAGAACATTTTGGGTAAAAATAGGGTTCTTCCATGCTTTCTGCTATACAGTATTTCATGTGCCACATGCTTGCGGGTGTATTAAGTTTTCTGAACTTAAATATTGAAATATTGTTCTCTTATATGTAATATTCCTCTGCTATTATATATTTAGTATACTCTCTTTATGAAAACTAGTGTTATTGGATGCCAAATTAACCACAAATGTCTTTTCTACAAGTCAGTAAGCTTCTAGATTGTACGTATGGGACCAGGAAGAGAGTTTTGATTTGGGTCCATGTGCCTTGTTCTTTGCAAAAGTTGGATAAATGAACCTTTTTGTCATAAGTAGCATAAAATGCTACTTAACTAATCTGATTTTGAAGTGCATTTTCTTTTTTGATTAATTTCCTGTCACGCTGAAAATGTCTTGTAAACAAATGAAAATGATGGTGTTATGTTTGTCAAATGGTAGAATTGCAAAGTGCAGCTCATATTAACCCAGTTGCCTATCTATTGCATCTAAGCAATATTTTGATTGGTCACTTGGAAGGTGATACCATGTAATGAGCAAATCAGATATACTGTAAGAATAGTGGTATAGTATACACAGAATTATAGATGCATTATTGTGATTGGTTACTCAGAGGGCTATCTCATGCTGTGTCCTGTATTGAGCCAATCAGACAGATCGTATGATAGGTGGGATTACCCCATAAGCTTTATTTTACCTTGTTCCATGAGCATTGTTGAATTAAAGGTGCAACAAGATATTTCAGGTGTCCCAAAAAAAATCGAAAGTACTGATTTTTGCCCTGATGTAAAGCTTTCAATCAAATGATTAAGCTGAGAAAAGTTTCTTTGGTACAAAAATTGTGAAATTTCCAATAGGAGCAAATACGAAATTCAGCCTGTTTTATATTGAAATATAAGCAATTCAAAATCGCACTTTCTCTCTTTTAGGACATTTCTGTAGCAAAATAAAGGTAAGAAATCCATTTTTAGAGTTAGAATGTCTAATTTATAGAAAATTTACTATTATGACAAAATATTTGGGTGCATCAAAATCGCTTGTTGCACCTGCAACAACACGTCTATTCATCACTGCTGCAGCAGTACATTGTCCAGACCATTGCATGCTTGATAGCCATGTGAGATTATTGTAGATGTTCAACTCAAATAATGTTCAGGAAGTATAGGATTAGGATATGTATCATTTAAACTTTAAATGGGTGAGGGTCGTTCTGTTCAGGTAAATCGGTACATCGATGGTTATTTTTAAGGTCTTGAAAAAAAATATAACAGGAATGAATAATCTGCTTGTGTGGATTTGTTCATTAATATGATTTAGTTAGTATTTTAAGTGGTGTCTAGTATAAGGGTCTGGGACACTTAGTAGTTGGGAGACCTAAATATGTTAGGCGGGTATTCTGAAAGAGAGACTAACTTTAGACATGGGTTAAACCAGGTTTAGTCTTAAATGAGTGGCCCTTTCCCTTTCAAAATACTGTTGAAAGTTAATGTAACAGAAGAAAATTCCCATGGATGGGACGGAAAGGATTCTATCCAATGAGAATGTCTCACCCGTTAAAACACACGTTTAGAACATGTGAAAGGAAAAAAAAGTCCACTCATGTAGGACTAATCCTGTTTAAACATGGGTCTAGAGTTAAGACTCCCTTTCAGAATACCAGAATTAAAGGGATTAAAAAAGGCATTCCAGTATTAAGCACTGTGAGCATATGCCAATATAATCAAGCTAATTTTATACCGATTTATATTCTTAGAATGATTGAAAGTTTTACTACGCATGATAATTTCTGCTTTGGTTTTATTTTAAAATTGATTTTACATATTGATAATTGTAAAACATACTCTAGGGATGGTTGAATGGTAGTATTGGAATGTATGTGTTCTGTAGAAAGAAGAAAGGATTGTTAACAAGATTTATTTTTTCCATAGTAACTTTTAACTCAACAGGATATTGCTTAAAAGTATGTGGTCTAGATTTGTAATGGTCATTGTGATGAGTATTGTTACTGCAAAGATTTTCAATGATATGTGTTGCATGTGAGCCAAGACATAGTGTTTTACAAAGAAAAAAAGTGGAAATAATTGAATGATGATTGATGATGTGAACAAGGAATGAAAAATAAAATATTAACACATCTCTCAGAATAGGTTCGTTATATCTTTATATGTTTTGCTTGTTATGACTGCAATTGGCCCTTGCTGGACCAGTTCAAATGGGGAATAAGTAAAGCGACCACCCTAATGTGTTTACATATGCACATGCTTCATTAGTATGGTAAACATGAGTTGCAAATTGAAATGCGGACAAAAACACACTTCCACGCGCGCCCCGCGAACTGAACCTTCCTGAAATGAAAATAGACCTACCTTCTTTGACCCATATTCAAAGGTCATAGGTCAAACGAGGTCAAAGGTCAAATCTGAAATCCCATTGGTCAGCGGGCAAGGTCAATAGAAGGTGAAAAAACTCCCGCGATCCCCCGAGATCGACCCCCTGAAAAACTATTCTAACTCTTTGACCCATATCAAAAAACAGTCAAAAGAGGTCAAAGGTCATAGAGGTCAACTATAGATCAAGGTCACATCTGAATCCATGGTCAGTAGGGCAAGGCAGGTCAAAAACTTCTCAAGCGCCTCCACCGAGAAAGGCGAGAACGACCACATGAAATGAAAATCGAGCCTATCTCTTTGACCCTATCAAAGGGCACGAGGGTCAAACGAGGTCCAAGGTCAATCTGAATCCATTAGTCGGGCATGGTCACTAGGGGTTTTTAAAAAAACTGCTCCCGAGAATCGACCCCCTGAAAAAAGATCCCTACCTCTGACACATCCAAAGTCAGGGTCAAACGAGGTCAAGGTCACTAGAGGTCAACTATAGGTCAAGTCAAACGAATCCATTGGTCAGTGGGCAAGGTCATAGAGGTCAAAAAATCTCCAAGCGCTCCACCCGAGAAACCGACCACCATGACTTGGAAAATCGATCCTATCTCTTTGGACCCATATCAAAGGTCAGAGGTCAAAACGAGGTCAAAGGTCAATCTGAATCCATTTAGTAGGGCCAAGGTCAATAGGGGTAAAAACAACTTCTCCATGCTCTCCACGAGAACGACCCCCCTGGAAAACGATTCCTACCTCTGAACATATCAAAAAGTCAGAGGTCAAACCGAGGGTCAGGTTCAAAAGGTCAACGATAGGGCAAGGTCAAATCTGAATCCATTGGTCAGGCGGGCACGGTAATAGCGGTTAAAAAAAAAACTTCTTCCCGCGCTCCACTCGAGGAACTGAACCTCCGAAAATCGCTCGTTCTCTTTGACCCATATCAAAGGTCAGAGGTCAAAAACGAGGTCAAATCTGAATCAATTGGTCAGTCGGGCAAGGTCAATGAGGTAAAAAAAATTCTCCCGCGTCCACCGAGAATCGACACCCCTGAAAAACGATCCTACCTCTTTGACCCATATCAAAACGTCAGGAGGTCAAAAACGAGGTCAAAGGTCAAATCTGATCCATTGGTCAATGCGCACAAAAGCCAACATGTCAGCGCCCTGGCATGGTACACTGCACAAGAAAGGGTGGTTATCCAGTCTATATAACATAACTTTGCCACATGGATAAAACAACAGAAACTAACGGGAAAACGCGACTACTTCGTATTCCTTATATTGAGTAATCAAGTACATTAGTCTAATAAGCCGAAATTCCTCTAAGGGATTAAATATTTCAATGAGTACTTACTCTAACTCCGTCAAAATCCTTGGACTGTGGTGGTGATGGTCTTCCAAAGGGACTTATTTCAGTCATGAGGCTGTTGATTTCATTCCTGTTGGACAAGCGAGTATTTTGGCACATAGCCATAAAACAAAAAGTGGTCATCGGGACGCACCCATCTTTTTCGTGGTAGGCTGTGCTATAGAACCAGGTTTGCAGCTGGTTGTGTAGTAGATCTTTTGCAGTGGCCAGCGAATTGAAGCCTTTCTTCTTGTTGTTGCGATAGGAAGTTGTACATAGAGTTCATCATTGTGTTGTTACTCTTTTATTGATGTTACGTGCCTTGCCCCCCAAGGGAGTGGGTATAAAACATCCATCAAGGATTTTACTTAATATGGTGTCAAAGTCCAGGGTTTCGCGCCACCTAAAGAAGAGAAGGGACACTTTTATTTAACTGTTGCCTGGAAAGTAATCTTAATATATCTTGATATAAAGTAGACTCCAGATCTTATTAACATTATCGAGTTGTAATCCATGCTATTCTGACTCTGCCATCTTGTTCACTGCATCTGACCCATGAAACCAGGTATTTAAAGTCATCTTATATACAACCAATGGTATTTCAAAAGTTTAAGAGGAGACTCTAATACGCAACAAGAAAAATAAGAGAGCCAATCTACGTCTCAAGCCATACAAAACAGAGCTGCTCGCATTGTGTTCCAAGTCCTCGTCGCTTCCCAACTTCTAATCTTTTGGACTCTCTCCATTGGTTACCTAGTTGAAAAAGCGTATAATTTTCCCAATTCGGTTGCATATTTTTAAGTCGCTGAATGAGCTTCACCAAATATTTGGGCTGACTGCTTTCAGTTTTACATTCCACCTAGAGAGGGCCTACGCTCGGCATTAGATACAACTCGCCTTGTTGTCCCTAGGCCACAAAATTGATTGGTTAAGGTCTTTCAGTGTTGGGGGGGGGGGCGCAAATCTTCTGGAATAGCATCCCACCAAGTATAAGAGCATCCACACGTTTCGTAGTTTTAAGAAAAAATCTCCAAACTCTTTGTATTGATTTATTGTTCTTGTAATTGCTCAATTTTGCTGTTTCCTTTAGTCTTCTTTTTTTTCTGTGTAAAGCGCTCTGATCAATCTTTGGATATTGCGCTATATCAAGAACTGTTTATGTATGTAGTCCATGTGAGTGCAACAAAGTCGATCTGCATTTTCATGATTTTACAGTGAGAATCATTTTTGTATTTTCATTCTTTTGCGACTTTTCAAATGAAATACTTCTTACACACGATAAACTGTATTTTTTTAAATACTTATATTTCATTTCCATTAAGTCGACTAATTGAGAAGAGGCTAATTATGGCGTAACTACACCATGCTTTCTCCGTGTCCCATGCACAAGTCGTATCTACCAGTTACGACTTTGTTGCACTCAACGAAATTCAATTTTGAGGCAACCACGTCGTATCTACGCCTAAATAGGCCTAGCTAGCTACACATAAATAGCCTAATGGAGACTGTCACCTGAAATGTATTCAAAAGCGTAATGAATCTACTTTTATTCATATTATCTACCTAACTCAATTCGCCAAAAAATGTCAGTTACGACTTTGTTGCACTCGCAATAACGATCTGGATCCGGAGGAGAGGGGACAAAACTTTCAACCGCGATATAGGGTCATCTTTCTATGGATCACGTAACGATCCATGCTTACACAAAGGAATCTTGCCTCCTAGGAATGACAACACGAGCGGGAAAAGCAGTGGATACCATCACTTGTGATCAAGGACGTCGTCAAGGATGTCGAAAACTAACGTCGTATACGTCAGAATTTGGCTTTGTCATATAAATTGAATTATTCATACATTTGGTTTGTGAATTCATCGCAGTCCAACTTTCATAGCTGCTAGTTCAACTTGCTCCAGAAGTTCTATAGTTGGCCTTTGGGGCGCACAAGAAGGGTCAGAAATCAATGCTCATTATGGCGGCAAAGGGATCAGTGAGTTTTCGGACCAACTTGCGACTACTCTTGGTTTCAATTGGAAAACCCCAGCTGTTCTTCCATACCGGATTGCAGTGCTTAGGCAGATGGCGCAAGTGTATCTCCTTGGAGCACCGGCTTGAAAATTGGAAAACATAATGTGTTACCATCGGCGTTAGAACTTGGCTTTTGTGTCTTGTATTGTCTCAATGGACACTTGTCTGATTGTCAGGCAATCCATAAGCTTTTAGCTCATCTGATCATATTTCCTATGAAAATTCAAAGGCTTGTATAAAATCTAGGAAAAGTTCAACAATGCTGACAACAATGCTGTCTTGGATCCCCTCAAAGATATTCTCAGAGCAAGGACTTGACCTATAGTTGACCTGCTGTCCATGAACAAGTATTGGATCCAAGTGTGGTCTGATTCTATTTTAAGCTCTGGTACAAGCTTTGGCAACCAGGAATTAAGGCGGCATATCCCGGTTTAGTTAGTTTGATGTCAGTGTCAAGTTACCGCTCTTGGGTACATGTATTAAAGTTCAGTGTTGACCATTGTTCAGGTTCTTCCTGTTGATTCGATCATCGTTTTCATATGTCCGTATGATGTCATCATGTTGTGTCTTTATGAGTAATGCGCTGATAGGCTGCACAGAATTCATAAAGATGGTTATTGTGAGGCTACGTTAGTCTTTATCCTTGGTATTTCAAGTATGTCCTACCTTTTGTCTAAGAGCATCACTGATCTGGCACTACAAACCAATCAGTCTTCTTTCAAACATGAAGTGCTTCAACAAGATCATCAAAACCAGAATCATACCACCCTAGAGATCCATCAACCAGAGAACGGCTGACTGAATTAGGAATGTGGCTTTTTCACACAACTAATACCCTTATGTCATCTAATCAGCTGATAGAAAAATCGGGTGAATACCAAGTCCCCTGTGTCAGCTCTCCATGATTATTAGAAGCGCCTTTGTTGACAGCTTGAGATTCCAGGCTGTGCTCGAAGTTGCTTGTTGAACATGGTCATGACCAAGTATATTAAAACTATAATTAAGGATATTACAGCAAGGGTATGCTACCATTCAACTCCACAAAAAAAAATCAACAATTCGTATCAAGAGGGGTCAAACAAGGAGGGGACACTATGTCGCCTAATTTTTCAACGCTTGTTTGGAAGCCATCATTGGCAGTCTAAATTGGGGACAACAAAGGTATCAACATAAAGGATGAAAGAGTGAGCCATCTTCGGTTTGCAGATGATATTGTTAATCTTTTATGAAGACCACAAATGAACTAGAATCCATGATACAGGAACTTAACTGTGAAAGCAACAGGGTGGGATTAAATATCAAACATGCGAAAAAATTAAAGGCAATGTCTTCAATGTCACCGAAGAGAAGCACTATATCGACAAAACTGCTTTAGAGAAGTGATGAAACATGTATCTGCGTGCAGGCCATCAATAGAAGCATAACCACCTTGATGAAATTAAGCGAAGGAAAAGATCAAGATGGGGTGCTTGGGGGTAACACTGAGTGAGGTTATGAAGAAGAACTTGCCACAATGCTGGCGATCTAGCTTACTGAATCCAGCCATCCCTAGTGATGGCACCCTGAAATGAAAGTGTCAACCAATGTGTTTGCATTGCCTGCCATGACCTATATTGGCGCAAAAATGGATACAAAAATGTAGAAAAACATGAAGGGAGCCAAAAATAGCCGGACAGATGTATGCTGGCACACAAGCCTGACAGGGAAAACAATAAGTGGATATGATTTTTCTACATTTGTGGAAAAAGTACCAACACACGTGGTGCCCGGTATGCCACTGAACCACGCCTTAGAGGTAGTGCACACTCGGAAGATACCGTCAATTTTACTCCAGGGTGTGGAGTATATGATATGTGGTGTTTTTTAACCCACGATCATGGGTAAAATTAATGGACCTCTATGGGCTATTTAACCCAGGATATTAAAATTAACATGGGTTAAAGTGTAACACGCTTTTGTGAATACCGGCCTAATTGCTTTAATGAATTGCACAATTAAGTTAGATTTCTAATGTGTAAAGAGTGTGGTTAGTAAACTTAATGAAAAAAATGCAATATTGGAGTATACACTGGACTGTGGCAATAGGCGTACCTACAATGTATATTAAAACTATTTATGAACTACTTTTTAAATTAGAAGTAACTTATACTTAAGCGGACACCAGAGTATTTTCGAAAAAAATACGCAACCTCTTTTATTTAAAGGGGTTTCGGCATATTTGTAATGCTACCAAACCTGAAAATATTATGTATTATTATACATAGTATATAATGTATTATACAATTTATGTATTGAAATGACATTCACAATAGAAAGTTCGTGGCGTGGCTTTCATTTGGTGCCGATACGGAGAGCAAATAAGTTTAAAACGTACGTGTTGTATTCATTTTATTTTTGACCAGGGGACGTTGTTTGTGGTTTAAAAACGCGGAAACATCTCGAGTAGTTGTTCTATAACCAATCAAGCGCAAATTTGGCAAATTTGGTATTTTTCAGAACATCTCTATATCCCTCTATTTGCTGGATATCAACATAAGCGGTGGCTCTTAGTTTCTTCGAGTAAATGCAGCATGATGTACATCTACATCACTCATATTTATAGGGACGTAAACCTGTGATGACATTTTATTCATTCCAACAAATGTGCAACTTTTGGACTTGACATACCCATAGTATTGAAAGGTATTAATATTTAATAATAATCTGTGCAAAAATCAGTTTATTCGCCGATATGCGTAAACAAAGTCCATATGCACATACAATTTTTAGCTTCATGAGTGAATCTAATCTAATCGTACCGCGCGGGGCGAAAAGTCTAGGCGATCTCCGTGCCCCCATTGATCATATTTGTTCAAAATTGGTCATGTGAAAGTGTTGGATGTCTCCTTCAAGCTGAATGAAATTCGTAGGCAAAAGCGGCCTAGAAGTGTGTTAGTTTTTCCCGTTGTTTTGTGTTTTGTCGCATGGTGTAACCCGTACCCAAGATATCATAGTCAATACCACGGTAGTGTTTGTTGTAGTAGCGAACGCGTGCCGTCGAAAGCGCGATTTTTTAATAGCGAAACTAGATAAAATATACGTTCGAATAACAACACGAGCAAAGACTCAGTCACTGATTGCACTCTGTAACCTGTGATTAATTTACGTATACGTACAAATCCATTCGTTCAAGAATGTAAGCGCATCGTCGCCTGTATGAAGTTGCAGCATGTGTTTGTAAAATTGAAGATTTATGTTGCGCATACCAAGTTTTTTAGGGGGAGGTTCCACTCCCCTTGTCCATGCGCATGTGCGATAGCTCTTGCAGTATTGTTTTATTTCGGGT